>PPJY03000020.1:0-143656 GCA_003671575.3 Zygotorulaspora florentina | reverse complement strand
AAGTATCCCTGGTGGTACGGAGGTGCAGGTGGTATCTTCGCTTGCATCATCACTCATCCGCTGGACCTTGCAAAAGTGCGCCTGCAAACGGCTTCTCTTCCCAAACCCTCTCTTTTCGTAATGATTCATTGCATACTTGTTCCCCAAATGGCTTCAGATATAGCAAAAGAAGGAAGTTGTTGTTCCTCCAATCGACGAAGTGTATTTTTTCGGGGCTTGGGAGTCAGTCGAATCTTTAATGGATGTACTGCTCGTATGATATGACAACAATAAATGCCAGTTTGCTTTTTAGGTGAAGGTCTTCCTCAAGACGGAAAAAAGAAAAAACATTTCTTTTCAGTTTTTGCAGAGTATTCACAAAAGCAATTTTTGTGAAGAAAAAGGGTTTTTCTTCATTGTGGCTTGGACTTTCATTTTAGCAGAAACTAGATAGATTATTGCTTTCCAATTTTCAACATTCTGTTGCCTTTTAACCATCCCGGCCGGCATCGTAATAATACAAGATTAAAAGCCCGCTTCCAAAACGCACCAGAACTTTAAAGCATTTAAGTGCACTTTCTTGTGGAGGGGCTAGTACTCTCTCACCGAAAATCAAACTGTCAAACATTTTACTTTTTCTGCATTTAGATTCTGGGTAATTAATTACATTGTTGCTTAACCTTTCAGATGGTAGAAATATTTGCTTCATCATGATTTAATGACATGTACTCCTCCCGGGCTTCTATGAAGCTTCTTATGAAAAGTTTTTTTTGTTCAGAATAACTACAAAAGATTGAGACCTGATGTAAGAAATATTGGGAGAAATCGAAATTTTGACTAGAGAAAACTGCTTCATTTAGTCTGGAATACTGACTAAGAGAAGTTGCGTTATACGCCAGAAATGTCTCTGTTTCCTTAGCCATATGTGCATTCGCGCAGTCGTCTGAGTAAGAGTCTTTTCTCATATACTCTTGTTTCATGGATTTGAGTTGTTTCATCTCATGCTTTAACAAGGTGGGAAGCACTTTATCCACAAGAAGTTTTAAATTACTCAGAATCTGCTTTTCACTCACATTGTATAGTGCATCGATATCTCCAAAGAGACCGATCGTCTCCTTCTGATACCTTAAAACCTCCAGCAGCTTTTTCAGTTTCCATAAGCTTCTTTTCTTGCAGTACAGTAAGAGCTGATTTTTGAAATTATTTAAGGAGGAGACTTCCTTTCTTATCCTAGCATATTGTCTCTTTGTATGAATAACTTTCTCTCGTATTGGAAGCTCGACTGCGTGTATGAATTCCCTCTCTGAGATGAACTTCACATTTGGGTGTCCAAGAATTGTTCCATTGAAAGGGGGATCTTTTTTAATGGATGAATCGGCAGCGTAGTTGATTTTATCGAGATCCCTATTTTGCTGTTTGTAAAGCTCTGAAAGATCGAATTCAACATTTCCCAAAGACTTATCGAAGACAATATATTTGGTACGGAATCTCTTCCTGCCCTTGGAAAGCTTGACAGCGAACGCCACATGACTTGCCCTCTTTTTATCACATTTGCGACAGTAGTATCTGTCTTTTGTTTTAACAAATGATACGTATTCTTCAGCTCCCATCAAGTAAAAAAACAACGAATGACCAGTTAAGAAAAAGTTTCCTCCAATTTTCTCCATTTTGGACATAGTATTATACTTTGTATAGTCTTGAAAGAAAGACGATTCTCCTTCAAAAATAGTTTCTACGTCTTCCGCTAAATGAGAGTTTAACTTGTTTGCACTCAAATGGATTAAAAATCCATCCACTAAAGTAAACTGGCCTTTAGGTAAGGTGATTATAGGATATACAGAACATTCCTCCATCTCGAAATGCTTGATTTCTCTATTATATCTTTGAATGCAGAATATAAATCAATTTACTGATTATCTGCTTTTTCGGAATAAAGTGTTTAGTGCTCAAATTCGCATCTAAATACGTATAAATACGTATGTATGGACATCAATATTGTGATAGCCGTAACGTACGTACCTCATCCAACTTGCTCATTGGTACCTGAAAACGAAATTTCGTCTCACTGGGTAGGACGTACACCCACAACAAAACTTTATAAAAATTAACGAAACAAATTGAATGTTTGGTAACAAAATATTTGTTCCAAGTGATCAAATTAATTGTGCAAGCAAATACTAACTGCTTACTTCAATTATTCCGTAGATGCTGTTTAATATGTAAAAGCAAGAAGCTAAATTCTTATAATTAAGCGGCCCTACGCAGCTTTATATTTCACAGATTAATAATTTGAAATTTCCAATGGTTGTTGTCCTTCAGTTTTAAAAGCTACATTTCTCGGGCCACTTGATTCGCTTATTTCTTTGACCAACAACAGCTATTGTTCATAAAATAAGTATATATCGAAACAAAGAACCTATGCATGAGTTTTGAGCTTTGAGTTTTGGAAGTTTTATCCTTATGCTACTATTTTCGCAATAACAAGCTTTGCGAATATTTCTTCAAGACCATGCCAGCAATGCTTTCTATTCGAAGGATTCATTTCTGTAATTGATTTTATTTCACTTTGCCAGTCTCTCACGTCGCTTTTTTGGATTTGGCCCATCTCGTCACAAGATCAAGTTCAACTGGAAAACCAATAGTAGGGGTAAAGCATGCACCGGACAGAAGAAAGATAAGGCAAAGAAAACGGATCAGCAAGTTGTGGAATAGTTTGAAGCCCTTGACTCAGATAACAGATCCACTTATACTTTGCAATATGGGGTTCTGGCTACCTCAAACGATACAAAAGAGGTTGTTGTTATATGTGTTACAACAGATATCTGTCCTCTCTAACCTGGACCTTTCAAATTTGCATGTGTCTTTGGGCTCAAGCTCACAGTTCTCTTTTGATGATCTAAATTTAGCTGTTGATGAGATCAATATACCATCTCTAAAGGTAAGGAGCGGGACTATCAATCACTTGGAGATTGAACTGACTGTTTCGGGAGGTGTGAGCATATGTGGCAAAGGTGTTGTATTTGTTATCGAACCGTTGGCTAAAGAGCAATCATATGATGCCAGTTCCTTTTCCTTGGCAAGAAGTATTCATGATTTAACCAATTCAATAATGCAATTTACCGAATCAAATTCGCAAGCATTGAACCCAGAAAATGATATGGAGTCTGACGCAAGCAATAGTCCAACAGCCAATAGCACCAGTAGCATTGGTAATAACGTTGACGACAGCGAACCCGTCTCTACGGTTGGTGCTTTGGAAAATGTGAAGAATAAGATATTAAGTGTTGCACTCTCAAAATTGATGATACGTTTTGAAGATGTTGGATGCCGCTTCATTTTTGAGGATAATCACATCATTGAGGCAAAAGTCGATAAGGTAGAGTTGAAAACAGAGGAAAATGATAGTCGTAAAATTGAGCTCTCTAACTTTAAAATTGTTCACATCGATCGATCAAAAGCAACTAATAGAGAAACTTCATCAGATGATAGCATGTCGAACAGCGTGTATTATTCGCCTACTGAAGCTGCATCAATATACATGAGCGCGATGGGTAGTTTGCAAGTAGATCCTGATAATTTAGAGGACACCTGTGAAAGTTTTAATGATCTCGTAGTCTTCGACAATATTATGATATCATTTAACGGGTTATCTTCAATTGATGATCTAACAATACGTGATTTAAAAGCAAGAATACGGCAAACTCAAATATACTTCAGCAACTTATTTTCCTTAAGTGAGCCTCTCATAGGTTTTATTTTGAGAGGGTTTCCAAAGAAAACTAATGAAAAGGCACCGCCGGCCAGTGCCTTGCGAGGATACAAGAGGTTTCAGAAAGAACAAAATATATCTGAGGTGTTCGACAATTTATCCATAGATATCGAAACTTTGTTTCTACATCTTGACGAGAATATGAAATTAATCATTAGCGGTGTTAATTACACTTGCTGGGAAAATAGGGAACAAACTTTACTTATTAATTGCTTTGACCTCGACGGTGATGGGCTCTCATTAAAATGCACACGGTCCCCTATCTTTCGAGGAGTATCAAAATCCAACGAGATCAATATTACCATTTTGCATAGTCTGCTTATTACTATCGACAAGGACGCTCTGTTACCACTTTTCAACATATTGAGACATTTTGAAGACTTTTGGGGCATTTTACAGAATAACTTCCCTAAGAGAAGTGTCGACAGGTCCAGCGCTGAACAGACAATTTTATTTAATTCCATGCCAATCACCCTATCCCTGAAAATGCAGGATTACGAATTATTCCTATCAACATCTAAGATCTCAAGCGAACTGCCTCACAAACTAATTAAGGCCAGTAGCCTAAAAATTGGTAAGAGAAGCCGATTTTCAAGCGACGTGATTATTAGCGTTGATAATTTTTCGATAATAAAATCAAAATCCAGAGTTCAACTGAACTCATATGACGAGAATCTCAAGGATGCATTCATCACCAGCAAAACAATATTGAAGATACATGAAATTACTCTGGAGGACAATTATAAACTCTTGGAGCAAATCATTCGAGATTTTCAGAAGCTGCGTATCATCTTGAGCAGGAAAGATAATAAACAGAAAATTGATAAACAAAGAATCCACTTGAAGAAAAGCCTCCGCATACTGCAATCTTCTAGTATCATCTATCAGCAAACAAATCAAGCTTCCATTGCTGTTATTCTGAACTCGGTAAAGATCAAAATTAAGTCATTTTTGAAAGAGCAATTTGGAAACTTACAGGCAATCGTATCTGATATATTTTTGGCCGCAACAATTGATGGCAACATTTTAGCCTTTTGTAAAAACGTTTTACTCACAAGAAATACTTCTGGCTTTGAGCAGATTTTTGCGTCTCCAATACAAGTTGAAGAACTCGATAAACCCGTTGTTTTTTTGCAGCAAAGATCAAATGGAAAAATAAAAGCCGTAATACAGAATATGTCTCTCCATTACTATGCGAAATGGCTAGAATTTCTCATGGATATCGGCAGAAGTACAGCTGAAGAAACTAAAAGGGTCTCGAAGAACTCCCAAGAAGAAATGGTATGGGAGGTGAAGCTAATTGACTCCTCCCTCATACTTCATCCTTACCGAATAAGGCCTTCTCTTGTGGTGGCTATCGAATACTTGGTCTGCAACGGAAGAAACTCACAAATTAGAAGTACTCTAAAGAGTGGTGCACTTCTTCTAATAGATGACGTCGCAAACATTAGAATTGCAGATAAGTTGCATCATTCTTCATTGATGAGCTTTTATGCACGCCAAGGTTACTCCGGCATAGGAAAATTAGATTCTGTGCATATACAAGTGAAAAAGTTAGCTAAAACAATCTCTCTGAAAATCAAAGCTAATAATATTGGATTTTCCCTATGTTCTGACTCCGCTCACACCTTAGTGCAACTTTGCATGGACCTTAAAATTCCACTAACATTCTCCGATTCTCAAAAGTATAGTTTTAATGCTCCTTCCACTGTTAATATTTTAGATGGTATTGACTCTATGTTTTTCTCCTCTTCTCATATAAAGGAGGACTTGAAGGTTTATAGTGGCAATGAAGAGGAGTTAGTTCATGTTGAGAGCAGTTTCATAGATGCCATCAAAAGTGATGAACGGTCCGATAACCTCAAAGAACATGCTATTAATGATTCTTCATCGGAATCTACAAATTCAACCATAAAGCTACAAGAAGCTTATTTGGATACTTCTAATCCAAATGACCGCAGTGCTTTTTCGGAGGCAGGAGATCTCATAGATGTTAAGGTCGAGTTCGAAGCTACAAAAATACTCATTAAGCTTTTCGACGGCTTTGACTGGAAATTTACCAGAAAATTCATAGCGAGCAAAATCGATGAGATTGATCGCGAACTCAAGAATTTTGACCCAAGTGCAAACCCAAATGAGAGACTGGAGACGGCGGTTTTTGATTCAATTTATATTTCGGGCAATCCCATGGACGCGGTTGACTTGAAGAAAAGAGTTAATGATGAAATTCAGGGCGAGATTGAATCTGCAATATCATTTAAAAAAGCGGATCTACATCCCTCTCGTCATTATAAGGCCTTGATACAACTCGAAGAGCTCAAGTTCTCTTTTATAGGCTATTCTATGGGGGAAATCACTCGTTTAGAGTCGGAAGGCTCTGCAAAGGTGTTAAACAGATGTGATATTTCTTTAAAAGCATTCGAGGTTATCGATAACGTCCCCACCTCAACTTGGAATAAATTGTTAACCATTCTGAGGCACGAACAGTGGCCACTTGACAGGCCCATGCTTCAAATGGAAATTTGCATGGTTCGGCCTGTGGATTTTTTGGCAGCTACAGAACTGATTTTGGATATAAATCTTGCTCCGTTGCGGCTTCATGTGGATCAAGACACCCTTGACTTTCTTGTCAAATTCGGAGAGTTCAAAGACGACAGGTTTGAATTAATTGACGAATATCCAGATATTCCTTTCATTCAGAAACTTACTACAAACTCTGTTAAGCTTAAGTTAGATTACAAGCCGAAAAAAGTCGATTATTCAGGATTGAGGTCTGGCCACACGAGTGAGTTAATGAATTTTTTTATTTTGGATGGTGCGAAAATAACGTTGAAAGGAGTGGCACTCTATGGAATTAGTGGTTTTTCCGAGTTGAATGCCATTTTAAAATCAGTTTGGACACCTGATATAACCTCTAAACAATTGCCAGGTGTTTTAAAGGGGTTTGCTCCTGTAAAGTCAATTCTCGCTCTTGGATCTGGTGTTCGAGCTTTAGTGTCTGTCCCTCTATCTGAATACAAGCAAGATCAAAGATTAGGACGGAGCTTGAAGCAGGGCTGTAATGTTTTTGTTAGAACGGCAACAGGTGATTTCGTCAAACTAGGGGCCAGATTGGCTTCAGGTACCCAGGCAATCTTGGAAAACACGGAAGAGTTTCTTGGAGGTGATGGCGCGCAAGGGAGATTTATCAAATCAGATGAGCCTTTGATGGATATTAATGGCCTACTAAAAGAGGACCAACTGGTGGGCGGTAGTAATCCTAAAATTCTGGGGCGGAAGCCTGCTGCGTTAGTTTTAGATCCATCGAAGAGCGACGAAGGTGAGCCCAAGATCGTCAGTCTTTATGCAGATCAACCTCTCGACCTTCATGCTGGACTTGAAGAGGCTTACTCGTCACTTGAAAAGCACATGAAGCTTGTCTACGATGTTGTTTGGAAAACAAAGGGAGAGATTAAAGAATCGCGATCAGGGACAGCTGCGGCAGCTGTCTCGGTTGCTAAAGTCGCCCCAGTTGCTATAATTCGTCCCCTAATTGGTGCCACAGAAGCAATAGCTAAAGCTTTACAGGGTATATCTAACCAGATTGATAAAGAGCAGGTCAATGACATAAATGACAAGTATAAGTCTAGGATTCGTAGAAATTAGGCATAATTAATCCACCATATTTAGCATTTATTATACATATTTTAAATGTATATATCATTTTGAACGTTATATCTCCTACGACCAATTTTTTATCAAGTCTTCATTGATATTGAACAAGACTCAAATGTAAACAATGCTCATTCTCATTGTTTCAAAAGGCCTAAAAACACTGGTATAACCCAGAAAAGACAAAAACACATTAAATTGACTTTCGCATTGGAGCTCAAAGAATAAAATTTCAAAAGTAAGTCACAAATCGAGATATAATCTGTCGCCTTTGCTTTGAAACGAGACTCTTCGAGTTCAATCCTTCTCCCAGATTATATTAAAATTTCTGAGTTTAAGACGAAGCCCGAAGATAAAACTTGTCCTTAAATTGATTTTTGATTTATCGTTAACCATGCCAACTGCTTTAGATCTGGAGCAAAACTGTGAATCTCGCAATGCAAATACTGAATCTTTCCCAAGTAACCAGCAACCTAAAACGACGAAAAAAATTTGTGGTAGATGTCACGGCGATATTCACGGACAAGGAAAAACAACTCTGAAGGCTTTGGGTGAATACTATCACGAAGAGTGCTTTACATGTCAGGATTGCGGCGTTGCTCTGAAACCAAAATACTTTCCCTATGAAATTTCAAAAAATGAAACAATATTACTCTGTCAATATGACTACTTCAGACGACATAATCTTCTTTGCTATGTTTGTGACAAGCCTCTGCGAGGGCTTTATTACACAGCGTTTGGAAAACGGTACGATGAGGAGCATTTTTCTTGTGCAATATGTGCGTCTCCATGTGGAATCAAGAAATGTTTCATGCATGAAGACAAACTATACTGCAAGTACCATTTTTTAAAATACTTCTCCAAGCGATGCAGTGGTTGTGACTATCCAATATCCGATCAATATATAGAATTTCCAAAAGGTGATGAAGTACACTGCTGGCATCCTGAATGCTATGGCATTCATAAATACTGGCACGTCAACCTCTCAGCAGAGACTCTAGGTTTACCATCCTTCCCAACGGTCAAATTTAAAGAGGAAAATACTGATGGGGATATTAACCCAACTCCCAAAGAACTTGATAGACAAATGCAGGCATTTAACACTATCATGTCGAAAACATGGTCTGTATTGTATAGATTTGAGGAAGAAACTGCGGCATGCATATCCGACATGTTTCAGTACTTGACAATATCCGATCAGTTAAAAGGTATAGAGGCCACTGCCCTATTTGTACTCAAGATCGAATGTCTGTTTAAGGCGATCGGCTCATTTGAAAGCTATAGTACTGATAAGTCTTCTAATAAAAGCGAAACGCATGATTCGGGAGCATTCGAAGATAATAAAATTGACTTGAAATATAGTAAATTTCCGCGTAATCTCTCCACAAAAATTATGATATATTTACAATTGCTGCGCAAATTAAGCACAGAATCACAAGATACCAATTTGAACGTTTCGTCGTTTATGTCTGTCATAACTGGGCTCACTCACTTTTTGAAGCTACTTACGAGATATGGATTTTATTGTGCACTCGAAAAAAATAAAGTTACTCGCTCGGCGACAGCACTGGTGAGATTTCTTCGAGAAGTTGAGAAAAACGAACTTTATAAAAAAGATCCTTTCTCATATATTGAAGTTTCTATTAATGCCACAGATAACTGTACTGCATGTGATAAATATATACAAGACGACTGTATTCAATACCATGACAGTAGATGGCACCTTTCATGCTTTTCCTGCAACATTTGCAAAAAAAAGATTAATTATCGAGATTTGGGAGATACCACCTACAACAAGAACCTGAAGCACATAATATGCTCGCGATGCTCGGTGGACGATCCAGCATCTGTGCCAGGCTTTAAATACGTGAGCAAGTTAGCACAATTGATTTTCCTTTTGAAGATTGCTTTAGTTAGATCTAAAGCAGTAATGGAGGTGCAGATGAAAAGTAAGGGCAATAAAAATATATCAGTTGATACGCGTAAGTCAGTCTCAATGCAGCAGACGTACATCAGGACTTTGAATGATATAAAGAGATTGAAATCAAGAAGAGAATATGTCCGAGTAGTGGGTAATGATAAACAAGAAGCAAGAAAATCTGTAATATTAGAGACATCCGAGGTTGACTTAAATGGTCACTCTTCCGAGAAGAATAGAGGTCTTCTTATTCACACTGACCCGATAAGCACAAATACTAAAATACCTCATTCGAACGTTTTTGCAGAAACAAAAACACTTACTCTAGATGATATATCTCGAATAGTCGCAGCTGAACAGGCTAGAGAGCTCAGACCTAATGCATTTACATATTTCAAAAAGCTACGTGAAGATGATGATGAAACTGTGAATGTCCTCTCGAAGCCCAGCGGTGTTTACTATTCTGAATTGAGTGCAGATGACCTGGTAGTTGTTCAATATATCAGTCTCTCCGTTCTGGCTTCGGACAAAAGAATTATTCCTAATAGTACAATTGTTAACAAGCTCATCCCCATGAGTAATAAAATGGAAAAATCCAACCCCGGTAGTTTTTGGTGGAAGATGAAAACAATGATGAATAAAGAACCGAAAAAGCAAACTACGGGTAAAACTTTTGGAACGCCGTTGGATGTTCTTTCAATCAAGTGGGGAGTCGAATCTGACTTAGGTGTTGGGCCATCAAAAATTAGAATCCCTATTATTGTAGATGAATTGATATCCTCATTAAGACAGATGGATATGTCAGTAGAAGGGATTTTTAGAAAGAATGGAAACATAAAACGGTTGAAAATCTTGACCTCTGAAATCGACGATAATCCCGGTAAGCCGCCAGAATTTTCAAAAGAAAATGCGATCCAGTTATCTGCGCTTTTGAAAAAGTACATCAGGGAACTGCCCGATCCTTTATTGACAACCGTACTATACAGCCTGTGGATCAATTCTGCCAAGCTTAGCTCTGATTTTGATAAGCAACGGATAATTTCCTTGGTTTACAGCTTACTTCCGGTCCATAATAGGAATGTTCTAGAAGTGCTTCTATCTTTTCTGTGCTGGACAGCATCATTTTCTCATATTGAGAATGAGGTGGGCTCGAAAATGGATATTCATAATCTTTCAACCGTCATCACCCCAAACATTTTGTATATGCCAAGCAGCAGTGTGCCGAATGTACCACAGACAGAAGAATCGCGCACATACAATGATGCATTTGCTCATAATGAAGGCGAAACATACTTCCTAGCGATTGAGGTTGTCGATTATTTGATTACTCATAATGAAGAAATGGGAATGGTTCCAAAAGTTTTGATCTCTCTATTAAAAGAAATCAAAATGAAGGGAATCGATGGCTATGAAATGATTAATAAATTCGTTTTGGAGAAATTGAGAAATAAAGACCTTGATTTTTCCGAATTCGAAGTCCAAAGAAATGTTCTGATGAAACATTCAACTTCTGTTGTCACTCAGGGAGAGGTCACAAGGTGAAAAGGCAGGTCTCATCTTGCAGAAACAGCTAATTAAAATGGCAATAAAATTGACTCCTGCTATACCGTTATATTTTATAATGTAAGAAGAGACCACTCTGTCTCAAGATATGTAATATAATTCAAACTTAATGCATCATGATTTAATTTCAATTTCGTTAATAGAAGAAACTTTATTGCAGAGGAATTTTATTATAAAACATATAAAATTAAACGTCGGTTGATCTTGGAAGGTGGTTCAGTCAATAAACACGAATTACAATTTTGGATTGTCTTCTGGCGAACTGACAGGCCATGTATAAGGATGGGACTCTTCCAGATTGAATTTATGCTGTTCCAGATACTTCTTTAAGTCCTTTGGACCTCTTGAGCCATATGGGTAAATTTCTGGGGTGGGGGCATTTGGCCCTTCGAGGTATTCCAACAAAGGAGTAAACAGCTTCCAACTGATATCCAATTCATCATCTCTAACGAAATTGGAGTGATCTCCCAATAAAGCATCTCTGATCAAGACTTCGTAAGCTTCTGGAATCCAGTAATTCTTGTATCTGCTTGAATAAGTCAAGTCCAAATCGGTGACTTGGGTAGCGTTAGATAGGCCCGGAGTCTTGGAATTGAATTTCATATACACGGCAGCATCTGGTTGTACTCTTATAACCAATTCATTATTTGGAATATCTTTGAAAACCCCTGAAGGCACTGCATTGTATTGTAATCTTATCTCTACCTTACCTTCATTCAAAGCCTTTCCGGCTCTCATGATAATAGGAACGCCATCCCAACGCTCGTTTCTGATGTTGAAACATAAAGCAGCAAAAGTGACACATTTCGAATCCTTCTCCACAGTTTCATCATCCTTGTAGCCTGGTTTTGATCCATCTTCAGACTTTCCATATTGGCCGATTAAAATATCTTTTGGATCGATTGTGGACATTGCCTTTAGTACTTTAACTTTTTCATCACGAACAGATTCTGGGTCAAAAGAGACAGGTCTTTCCATTGTCAATAAAGTTAAAATCTGTAGCAAATGATTTTGCATCACATCTCTTATGATACCAATATTGTCAAAATAACCGCCACGACCTTCGGTACCAAATGGCTCCTTGAAAGAAATTTGGACACTCTGGATGTTTTCTTTGTTCCAAGCGGCACTCAGAAAAGTGTTTCCGAACCTCAGCAAAGTTAAATTCTTAACCAATTCTTTGCCCAAATAATGATCAATTCTGAAAATTTCATCTTCCTTGAAAAGGGGAGCCAAGCTCTTTTGCAAGGCTGTCGCAGTTTCCAGATCGCGACCGAATGGCTTTTCCACAATTAATCTCGTGACACCATTCTCAGCGTAGAGCTCTTGTTTGATCTGTGTGGCAACACTCAAAAAAACGCTCGGTGGTAACGCAAAATAAAAAAGACGATGGGGCTCCTCAATGTTATCTCTAGACTCCAATTTTTCGATGACACCCCTCAACTTCCTATAGCCGTCCGGTGTATCATAGGCACCTGCAACGTAGGTGATCATGTCAAAAAATTCCTTCTCCTTGGCATCGTCTTTGGCCCCATTTGGTTTGCTTAGATGTGGCGAAACTCTCTCCCTCAATTCCTCCTTCTCTAAGTGGGAGCGAGCGTAGCCAAATATCTTCGTGCTCTTGTCAAGATACCCTTCTCTGAACAAACCGAACAATGCCGGGAACGTCTTCTTCTTGGCTAAATCGCCGGAGGCACCAAAAATGACAATGATGGTGTCCTTCTCAAACTTTACTGCACTCTTATTTCCGCACATCTCCAATCCGAAATCTATTTCTGAACCTAGTCTTGCTTGTAATGACAAATCTCTGTATTATGAACGGATATGTCAAAGGGTAATCTATAAACTGTTACAGTAATTGCCTCTTTATATAACAGGTGCACCGACTTCGCTGAAAGCCTACTTGTTTTTGCACCACTGAAACCTAAATCCTAACTCAGAAGAAATGCTTAACTCTGCTGAATTATTTATTACTCGTTGACGACGCCCACCCTGGCTATTGTGTGAGTGTGGGTGTACAACGATAACAATCCGGTTACCAATTACAAACGTTACATTACCACAGTCAAACAGAACAAGAGCGGGCGGGCGAGGAACGAGTCGATATTTGTCATACACATTCGGGGCAAATAATGGCCCCTATATGGCGGGTAACGCTTGCGGTCACTCTTGAAAACAAAGCACAGCGGCGCACACTGAGATACGCAGCATTCCAGAGCAAATGCCAGGAGAAAATAGCCTCATAAAATAAACTGCGCGAAATGAATATATATAACACATATGGAGGACTATGTACGTAATTGTATCGATGCTGTCAAACTGCACCGCAACCTAGGTGGTTGACTGGGTTGGCGGTCGCCACCATCCCAGCACAAATCCGCTTATCGTCCTTTGGCCGACAACCCCTTTTCCTCTCACCGAGAGCGAGATTTTGCTGTCGAGGCGGCCGGGCGCCAAGCGCCCAATCTCGCCGTATGGACTGATAAGCCGAACACTCACGTGACTTTGCTGTATGATAAAGTATGCATGTATCACGTGGTAAGTGGAGGTCACGCCGCATTGCTTTGTGGTGGATAATCACCATGTATTGCCTACAGACACGATATTATCGTCTGGGAGGTTCTTGATTGGATTGAACTCATAAATGTATTCCTGCATGCCACTCTTTGAGTGCTTGTCAAGTTCCTTGCCAAGCGTCACGGGGTGGACGTTCACCAACTGGGTGTGGTAGATATCATTGAGCTTGTCGATCGTAGTTCTCTTGCGATTCACGCTTTCGCCATTAATGTTAGAGTTCATCAATCCACCTCCGTTGATGCATCCACCAGGGCAGGCCATAATTTCGATGAAGTCACAGTTATAGGGTTCTGCAGTCATCTCTTGGTCCTGGAGCCGCTCTTGATTGTTTTCTTCTGTCGGCTTGTTCTGGCGTTTACGGAGAACCCGAATGTTTCGTTTCTTGGTGTTGCTTGAAGTCAGTCTGCGGACCATGTTTTGAATGTTTCTAAATCCATATAGTTCGCTCGAGGAAGCCAACGTTTTCAAGTTTGTCGGATCGATCAGTCTATACTCCCTGACATCACTGTTTTTGCCATTGAGAGTCACCAGTTCGGAGTTTGGATATAGCGCCTGCAGGTCCAGGACGTATTGGTATGCGAAGCCTCCCGAGCTGCTGCCATCATTTGATGACCAATGCAAAAGCGGATCCCAGCCGTCTGGAGATAGCTCGTTCAAAAGGGATGTGTTTGCTGTAGCAAACATTTTCAAGTCGAGCTTCAACTCCTGTAGCATTGTAACGAGCTCTTTCGGTGTTATAACGCAATCGACCTCATTTTCACTGTCGGGCCTGGAAGCTTCCAATTTTTTATCGAAGCATGGCATTATGGTCAAGTGGTATATTTTCTCATTTGAACCGGCGGAATCCTTTAGTAGCGAGCCGGTTATTTGCTGCGGTGATTTGATATTTAATAGATATGGGACCAAGTCAGGCTTGGTCTTTTCAGCGTAAAGCACGAAGCCGGGACAAACTGCACTTAGTCTAGGTTTTCCCTCGAGTTCACCCCGCGATTTCAAGTTCTTCAGCAGTTGGTTTGTTCGATAGATAGTAATATTCCTACCTATTTGCGTTCCAACAAAATACTTGCAACCAAAATAAACTTTGAAGAAGTTCATCAAGCAGAGAAGGAATTCATCCATCGGCATTTCGAAATAGTTTGCCAGAGATATTCTGCTCTGTGGAGATATACTTACGGCTAATTCTCTCTCATTTGACACCTGTCGCCAGGTATCCATGAACACACTGTAACTCTGCCTGCTCAAAAGGATTTCTTCACTTGATGTGATGCATCCAGCACATGCTAGACAATCCTGTAGGGATATTGATACTTTCTCTAGTTCATTTGGTTCCTTACCAACTTGAATTTCACCTGTGTCTGTGTCATTTGATACTTTCTTTGTCTCAGTAGGCTTAACGCAGGCTAATCCAGGACTTATAAAATCATTCAAATCAGACTCTGATAGCAGAGCACTCATTTTTACTTAAAAAGTACCGCTGTAGTCTAATAGGTCACTTGCTCTTTTGCTGATAGAGTTATTCTTGCTGACCAACTTTTTTTTATTTTGACTTTACTGTACCCGATCCGATGACCTAGAACCATAAGGCGCATAAAACAATTAGGACAGATAAAGCAAAATTTTATAAATGAAGTTCTCCTATGAATAATAGACACCAAACCTTGCCCTGTATAGTTTCTCTCATAGATCGTGATATTGAACTTAACTCAATATGCATGCATTCAGGCACATCTTGTTTGCATGAATTAAATTCAAACAATAAATTTAAGTAAAAAGTTGCAAGGCACAAGCAAGGAAGCTACTAAGTTAACTGGAAAACCAGGCGGTTCGGTACCTAATTCGAGCGTGAAAATCACCTGTGAACTACATTTTGAAGTTTGAACTGTATTTCAGTAAAATGCTTTGAAATACGAACAACTCGGCTGACCCCTATGATTTTAATACGTCCTCATTTTTTACCATTCGTTCATGTTGGAGGCATTACTGTCTATTGATCGAGTCGAGGTAAGGGTATCATTTATGAAAAGATTGGATCATCCCAGAGCTCCTACCCTGAAACTAACCGCTTCATACAGAATTTCATAAAATCTACGTAACGGAACACCAAGATATGTTACTCTTTACAAATGCACTATCGACGGATTTGAGTTATAGAATTTAAATGGGACGTGCTGAGACTGAGTCATGTGTGTTCAGCTACTCTTAGCAGATACATGATTTTTGTGCTGGTCGGTCATTAAGTCTGCAGCAGACAAACCTCGTGTTTAGTAAATGTGTCATATATTTCAGAGGCGTTCTACGTCTATAAGTCCGGAGTACAGCAGGAAGATCCTAAAAGATGCAAATCGCTCTTTTTGGGACGGTTTTAGCCTCAATTTGTTTGTGTTCTTGCTTGCACCTTTTTTATCACTGCCTAATAAATGAGGGCAAATAATTTATTTGTCCTCGTCTGCAAGAATTTCTTATCAGTATAGGGTAGGGTTAAATCAAGGAGATGCATATCGAGATAAGGTAGCTAACCACGAATAACGAGCCTTTCCGATACCCAGAAGGTCAAGGTTTGTCGACTCATTCGATAACCCTCGAAACACTGACACTGCAAATATTCAGTCCTTTAAATATCCTTTAAATATATCAACTATTTTGGGGAGATTAGTTAATAGTTTTTCCTCGCCCCTATTTAAATGTTCTTCTCCCTAACAAGAAGTATAAAGTTGCCCAAACAACGAATGCTATTCAACCTACTCTCTAAAAAAAACAATTCAAAAATGTCCTCCATTGATATCGGCAAGATAAATTCATGGGACCAGGAATTTTCGAATGATCTAAACCACCAGTTGGCTACTACTGTCTTAAAAAATTTCAATGCCGACGAGGTTCTATTGGATAAATCTCGCCTCTTACAGCAAGATCAACGTATTTTTAACACCGCTGTGTCTGTTGAGTCTTCGCCAATCACTAACCAGCGCTCTTCAGGTAGATGTTGGCTGTTTGCTTCGACCAATCAATTGAGGTTGAATGTCATTGAGGAACTGAATCTCAAAGATTTTGAGTTATCCCAAGCTTATCTATTTTTCTATGATAAATTAGAGAAGGCAAATTACTTCCTCGATCAAATCATAGACACTCATGATGAGGAAGTTGAGTCTCGTTTGGTTCAATATCTGTTGTCTTCACCCACCGGTGATGGAGGCCAGTACAGTATGTTTTTAAATATTGTCAAAAAATATGGTTTGATTCCTAAAGATCTGTACAATGATTTGGCTTATTCAACCACTGCATCTAGGACGTGGAATGATTTGCTGACTACCAAATTAAGGGAATTTGCTGAGATCTTGAGGGATACGATGTCAAAAGGCAAGGATGTGAGCAAAGTAAGATTATCCATGCAGAAGGAAATCTTCAGAATGATGACATTGTTTATGGATTTACCACCTGTCAAACCAGATGAGAAATTCACTTGGACCTATCAAGACAAAGACAAAAAATTAAACACCATTGAAACAACTCCTTTAGAGTTTGCCAAGAAGTACGCTAAATTGGATTCCTCAAAACCGGTCTCTTTGATTAATGATCCAAGACAGCCTTATGGAAAATTAATCAAAATTGATAGACTAGGGAATGTTATTGGCGGTGATGATGTTGTGTACTTGAATGTCCACAATGACACCTTAACGGATCTGATTGTGAAGAGGTTAAAAAATAATAAATCGGTATTCTTTGGCTCCCATACACCTAAATTTATGGACAAAAAATTTGGTGTTATGGATGTTCAATTATGGAATTATCATGCTATCAATTACAATTTAAAGCAAGAGAAAGCCTCGAGAATTAGGTACAACGAAAGTTTGATGACACACGCTATGCTAATCACGGCATGCCATGTTGATGAGTCGACTGATAAACCGATTCGTTACCGCGTCGAAAACTCATGGGGTAAAGATTCTGGAAGAGACGGCCTGTATGTGATGACACAAGAATACTTCAAAGAGTATTGTTTCCAAATTGTTGTTGACATCGATGAATTGCCCGAAGACTTAGCGTCCAAATTCACCTCAGAGGAAGAAGAGCCAATTGTTTTACCTATTTGGGATCCTATGGGAGCTTTGGCCGTTTGAAAAGTAGTGGTTAACAGAAAAAACAGAGTGAATCCTTTTTACTGAAATATTCCTTTCTATTATATCTCATTTAGACATAAATAGATTTGCACGCATATTTAGAATTGAAGATGTATTAGAGACATGTGCTTTCCATTTGCACCTTAAAAACGACTAGTCTTGGCTGCGCAGTCTCTTATGTTCAGACAGAGGTGTGTCCTGTTCGTATTGCCTTTCCCAAGCGTTAGTTGAATTGAGCAAATTAGCGCTAACAGCATTTGCCTCTTAGGCTCTTGTCTTTCCTTTAGCTAGAACACCTCTGCTTTTTTTTCTAGCTGTATCTTTTGTTTTTCTGCCAGCGAGGAGACGTAGCACCTCGGCGGCTATATCCCCTGTTGATGGTCCAGCTTCATTAAACAACAGGTGGATATGACACTGAATTGATTCCAACGCATGAATAGCAAACTTGTTGAGAAAAACTATGCTCGGTACGGTACACAAGTCTTCAGTAGCTGTAGAAGCCCAGTTTACCCTAGGGACAGTATAAATAGAGGGCCATTTCTAAAAGAATATATAGACTGGAACTAAGCCTTCACTGATATAAGACTTTTGACAGAAGTGACTTTTCAAGGTTCAACCTCACGCTATGGAAAGAACTTCTTTTGCACTCAGGGGTGCAAATTTTGCCAAGGCTACTTGATGGGGTGAAGCCGTTCTTTACAGGTTTTACTTTCATACGGAACATGGTCGAAGGCAAGAAGCAGGCAGTATAAAAAGAGCTATCTAGACGACATCGACTACAGCCCGGTCTTGGTAAACTCAGAGCACACAAGAAAGGAAGGAGCATCTAAAGGTCAGGGGCCAAACCGAGCAGAAAGCCGCCCCCTTAGTCCTGGTAATGCAGGAGAATGCCGCTCTCTATCGCTATCTCTACCAAAAATTTAAAACATCATGCTCAAGTGCTTGGTGAGCACTCGGTGGCAAGTTGGCCTCCAGTGTCTCCATTTCGGACCCTGGCCCCAAGCGACTCGTGAGCAATGCAAGTCCTTGGCGCTTTAAAAGCATACCTTGCAACATACCTGTGTAGACACGTTGCGTCACCCGGCGCCTCATTAGAACTTCTGCATCGAACAAAACCTTCAAGGCCGAGGTCAGTTTTCGAAACATCGCTTTTTACAAAAAATAGTAACTACACTTATACATTCACTGAGACCTAAATTCTCATAGAGAAGCATCCTCGTAGCATCATTCCTTTTTCTGCAGAGGGCCTTCACCATAAAAGTCCTCATTTGGTGTCGAATATACAAAAATGAAGCACAGTTTGGAGGCCTTGCTACTGTTCTTCCATCTATTTATCGGTGCTAATACACAAAAAGTCCCAATTAAAGATCATAAGGCTCGAAATTATTTTGCAGTGGAGACCTGGTTAAGCGCATCTGAAGTTTTAGAACGATATCCGAGCTGGAGCTTTGAGCATGACGTTCGTGGTCTTGAGAATCATTATGTGTTCTCAGAATCAATAAGTGAAAAAATTGAGAAAAGAGAAAGTTTGCATGACGACATCATAATATCTGTCGAAGATCTCCCCCCGCAAAGACTACGCAGGAGGCTTCCTATCCCAGATGTTCCTATAGACTCCAGTATGATCCCGATTAAGGACGCCGAAGATATTTTACAGATAAGTGATCCACTGTTTGAGAGGCAATGGCATCTGATAAATCCTTCTTTTCCCGGTAATGATGTTAATGTTACAGGGCTGTGGTACGAGAATATTACAGGGCACGGTGTAGTAGCAGCTATAGTTGACGATGGACTTGATTATGAAAATGAAGACCTGAAATATAATTTTTGTGAAGAAGGATCTTGGGACTTTAATGATAATACTAAATTACCCAAGCCAAGATTGAGTAATGATTACCATGGAACTCGTTGTGCTGGTGAGATAGCGGCTGTAAGGAACGACATTTGTGGTATTGGAGTTGCATATGATGCCAAAGTTTCAGGCATAAGAATTCTTTCGGGGGAAATCACCCCAGAGGATGAAGCGGCGTCTTTAATATACGGTCTTGATGTCAACGATATCTACTCATGTTCATGGGGGCCTGCAGATGACGGACGCCATCTTCAAGGCCCTCCTGATCTGGTAAAAAAAGCCATGATTAAAGGAATTCAGCAAGGAAGAGGA
This sequence comes from Zygotorulaspora florentina, assembly GCA_003671575.3. Lineage (NCBI taxonomy): Eukaryota > Fungi > Ascomycota > Saccharomycetes > Saccharomycetales > Saccharomycetaceae > Zygotorulaspora > Zygotorulaspora florentina. Next base: position 123,920 of record PPJY03000020.1, on the reverse strand, counting down.
AAAAAAGGTGCTATATACGTTTTTGCGAGCGGTAACGGTGGAATATTTGGTGATAATTGCAACTACGATGGATATACCAATTCTATATATTCTATTACTGTTGGAGCTATCGACCATAAAGGATTACATCCGCCGTATTCTGAGGGTTGTTCTGCAATTATGGTGGTAACATACTCGTCAGGTTCTGGTGAATATATTCGCTCTACAGATATCAATGGGAAGTGTAGTGATAGACATGGCGGTACATCTGCAGCCGCTCCTTTGGCGTCTGGAATCTTCGCACTTGTTTTGGAGGCGAATCCACAGTTGAGTTGGAGGGATTTGCAGTATATTTCCATTTTATCTGCTCGACAAATAAATGAGAACGATGGAAAGTGGCAACAAGGAGCGATGGGAAAGATGTATTCTCATATTTATGGATATGGAAAATTAGACGCATTTTCCATCGCAACTATGGCTAAAACGTGGAAGAATGTCAATCCTCAAACTTGGCATTTTCCACCTATTGAACATGTGGGACGAATTACAAACTCAAGTGCTGAAGTTCTTGAATCTATTGTGAAGATCGCGGAGGAGGATTTAAAATCTTCGAATTTCAAGAGAGTAGAACATGTAGCAGTGACTGTCGATATCGATGCTGAAAGACGTGGGGAAACAATTGTTGAGCTAATATCTCCGATGGGGATCGTCTCTAATCTAGCTGTTGTACGCAGTCGGGACGACTCGACAGAAGGATTCAAGAATTGGACATTTACCTCCGTTGCTCATTGGGGCGAAGAAGGTCTAGGAGATTGGAAAATTCAAGTCAAGACAGCGGAAGACGGAAATGAAATAAAATTTAATTCTTGGAAACTGAAGTTATTTGGCGAATCGGATGATGGGTCGAAGGCTGTTGAATATAACTTCGGCGATGATGATTTGGAGCCAGCAGAAAGAGCATCAAGTCTGCATTCAACTACTGGAATCGCACCGAGCACCTCGGACATTGGACCTCAAAGTACTAGCAGTGACCGACAGCCCACTAGTAGTGATTTGCTAACAGAACCATCTCCAAATTCTAATTTCGAGGCTCTGCCTCCTCAAAAAGTATCGCAGCATACTCAAGCTATGCATTATTTTATTGGCCTTTTTGCGTTGGGAACATTGTTCTTAATCTTATACTTTTGCTTGTTTGTAAAGACCAGACGTACAATAAGGAGATCAAGAGCAGAAGCATATGAATTTGATATCATCGATTCCGACTCAGAATATGATTCAACTTTAGACCATACGAACGGCTCTATCATACAAGACGGAGATATTGAAGATTTTGATTTCGACTTGTCTGATGAAGATAATGTGGTAAGTGAGAATCCACGAGCCCCAGAAAATGAAGGCGAAACGATTGATCAAGTTCTTGATAATGATGAACAAGAAAGTAATAAGTAGGATACAGTTGGCAAAACAATTTCAACTACAGTTAAGAATAATTTGAATGAAAAGGCGATTGGCTTTGTATATAGACGTTCAATAGAATGCTAAGCTAGCGCATTTACATTTATTCAATCCGTATTATACACTCCGCAACTGCTTGCTTGTTTCCAGAAAGGATCGCCTTATTATTCGCGCACAATACTAAGCGAAAGATCAAAACAAAAAAAAAGGTGAAATTAAAAGGTGAAAGCTGAAAAAATCATGTAGCCACTTTAATTAATAGTCCTTTAAATACCAACGACGTTACGTGATTATCTAAGTTGAAATGTCTCAGAGGCTGCTCATAATTGTTCTGATCACATCTTGTTTTGCAAACGCAATGAATATGGATAATACAGAGGAGTATACCAGACCAGATATTGTTGATGCTGGGTCGAAAACATTCCACTGGATTTGTACGCTATTTCTGTCATTATTAGTACCTTCCTATGCAGCTTCTCTTTCCTTTGCCGGTAAAACATATTCAGCAGTATTTTTGCAGTCCATATGTGGGGGATACGCAATCATAGAGGCCCTTGTTTTAAGGTTCAATGATGGAAATGGAATTGAAAATAGGACTTCTCGTGGAACTTCATGGTTTTTGCTAGGTCTCATTTGGCTTACAGTTTTTTTTGGAGGATTAGCAAGTGGGACTGGTATTTTGATCAGGAACAGAAAATTACAATCTTTCGTCTCTCACACTGGTGAAAGAAAAATTTCCTATGTTCATCGTGCGCTATCACTTTTAGTGACTATAGCAGGATGGGTTAAAATATGTTTGGCACCCGTAGCGCTATTCGGCTTTTGTCGAGACGCTCATGTGGGTCAATGCATTGCTCATGGTATTATGGGCTCTGCATTCGTTTTATACGGATTTATTTATGCCCTTGTTTTGGTGATACCGTGGTTGAGAAACTCAAGCGCTACATACTCACAAGATTATATTGATAGCTGGATCATGTGTATCTGGGGTATAGTTAATACGTTTACTGAACATAGATGGGGGCGCGAAGCTTGGAGTATGGGGGACTACCAACATACTATGATGGGCATTGTTTGGTGGTGTGGAGGCATATTGGGAATTTTCTTAAGTAGAGGTGGTAGAAGGACTTTTGTGCCTAGTTTGATTATTATATTCACCGGTTGGGCTATGTCAGAACATTCACAACACCTCATCATTAGTACCAAGGTTCACTATGTGTTCGGGTTGGTTTTAATGCTGGGAGGTGCGTTAAGAATTGTTGAAATTGCCTTCTTGTTAAAGGATCAAAGATCCTTGCAAAACATCCATTCATTTCAATACCTCCCGCCATTTTGTTTAGTTTGTGCTGGTATAATGTTTATGGGTGCAAATGAAGAACAATTAATTCTAGTTTTAAGGCTTGGTGCGGATCATAGTTCTTACATTCTTCTTTTAGCGTCCGCAGCCTTTCTGGTATACTTTTGGATGCTCACTTGCTTAGAGTTCTATCTCCGTCTGGTGGAAAGAGATGGTCAAGGCTTTTTGATCAAATACTCCGATCCCGATCAAATGCCTGAATTCGAGCTCAACAATGCTTCTGAAGAGCAGGAAGAATCTCATGACTTGGAGGAGCTTCAAATTTAAGAAGGAGTTCGGAAAAGAACATTCTCTGTTTATATATAAGTACGCACGAGCTGTTTGTATTATGATACATTTTTATATTCAGGATCCTTGGGTCATCGATTGGCTTTTCATATCATCTTTATATCCTCGAAAATTTTTTCAGCATCTCGGTTTGGTACACTATCAAACCAAATGCGGTTGTTTTATATGAGCTCTCAATTCATTTGATTTTATTTTCATTTCCGCCATATAACGAAAGCCACTATTTTCTTCGGTGCTAATTGTATTTGAAAAAGACCAAGAATATAATTGAAGTGAAAAAAAAAGAGGCTATTTGGGTCTGATTGAAAATAGGTAAACAATCTCAGGACCCTCGAAAGTTTCCATGAACATATTAGGGCAGGACTTAGTATCATGGTCCAAGACTGGTCTAATCGCTTACGGTGACTCAAGATCTTCGGAAGGAAACTTTTGTATCACATTTTTGGAAGTGGTAAATGGTACCAACTACAGATTTCATCCTCCAAAAAGATACATCATTCATCCTCAATTGCATGAATCTCAGCAAGTTACGACTTCTGGGGGTACTTCAAGCACGCAGACAGGAAACGGCACTCACGTAGCGAACGGAGTTGCAAATACTCCCACCTATACGTCTACTGGAAGCACCGAAAAGCAACCTCATCATTTTTTCTACAACATATCTTCAGTACATTGGAATAACTGGTTCAGTTTACCGGGAGACATGCTGGCTGTGTGTGACGAGATTGGAAATATGACAATGCTGATTTCAGGCCAAAGCCCAGAGGGACCTTCCACCATCGATAAATTAACTATGTTATTTCAGGATAACGTTTATAAGATATTCAACCACGTTATGCCACTACGACCTGCATGTTCACTCCCTGAGAAATTGGAAAGAAAACAAACTAAAAAAGAATATCACACAGCTATCTTAGACTTTCAGTGGTTCAGTTCCTCTAAGCCTATTATTTCGTCCCAGTTCTGTGTTTTCGACAGTGACTCTAACATGTACAGGAATAAGGCCCAGCAAATTCCGCCTTTCAGTGTTTTTCATCCTCCCTTCATGAAATATGCTTGCGTTGCAGTACGTAAAAATGGACAGATTGACTTTTGGTATCAATTCTCTAATTCCAAAGATCACAAGAAGATAACTTCACAACTTTTTGATTCCCAGAATACACGGCTGATAGAAAACGATTGGTTGCAGTTTGCAAAAGTGACGCCGATTTCGGATGATCAATGCATGCTTATATCTACATATTCGAAGCTCTCCAGGAGACTATGCTTTTTTAAGCTCCACATGAATTGGAATGTTAACACGGCTAATCCGAAGATTCTCAACGATCCTTCCTTAAAGATTACGCATCAATTTGAGACGACTTTGGATTTGGTTGATGACGAAGGACATGTACTTGAGCTAGCACATTTTCATGTTTTATCAAAGTCCTCTTTGGATAAAAGCTCCCCATGTGAGATTTTACTGATATACCATATATATGAGACTAATGGGACACTTGTCAAGCGATTTAAACTAGTACAGACTAAGATATCTCCTGTTCTCGCGAATGTTCTGGGAAGTAAATCATCTTCCTCCAGCGATGATATGGGTATTCGATTATCTAAGCGATACAACCTTCAAAATGCAGGAAATTTCACGCTGGAAAATAAGCTTGTACTTGTTACTTCCGAGATGCTTGATGGATTTGCAACTTTTTACTTTCAGGATGGTACAATTCAATCGTACAACCAAAACGATTGGAAGTTGGAAAATCATAGGTTACAAAATCATAATAAAGAAGGAAAGAAGAGAGGTGTCATAACATCGATTTTAAGTGCAGGTTTTCGTTATCCAAAGCTACCTCCAAGCTGCGCGGTAGAATGGATGCGAGTGTCGCCAGCTATGTGCGGGATAATCTACAAGCTAGAGAAGGAGGATACTCCAAAATTTCGCTGCATTTATGAGGAAGACTTTTCAGACTCATCAAAAGACATGATTAACTCTACAGCATTCGCCTTTGGTTTTGTTGCCAGTATTCATAGGCAGCTTTCCTCTGAAGATTTGTCGATTGCTTGCAAGACGCATGTGATGAGAATTGCCCAAGAAGATGAACTTAGAGCAAAAGAGTTTATCACGTCTTTAATGTCTTGCATTTATACGTTTTTCAACGTTGCACCCGATGCTAGGAAAGAAATAATGGATAAAATGATTTCCAGTAGGCCAATCCAGAAGACTATGTTGTTGCAGCTAGAACTTGGGAGCTGTTTTCATTCGAACAATATTTATGAGATGGCTCGTGTTGTTATGTCGTTAAGAAACGTGTTATTTGCCTTCAATGGAGTAGCGCGAAATTTGCATTTTGCCATCGAGCAATTGAGTAATAGCGCAATACAACAGCCCAATGGTAAATCATTTCAAACATCATTTTCTAAGCAAGACCTGGTGCACTCATTGATTCCTTTGGCAAAGTGGTTCGTGAAATTTGTGACATTCTTAGTCCAGGAAGTTATTTTGCTGATAAATAATCCAGAGGAGAAACAAAGCACATTAGTACTTGGCGTGTTTGGAGCCAGAATGCCAAGAACGCTGATTCTTTCCATTCTTAATGAAATAAAAAAAGTCACGCACATGGTTACAAAATTCCCCGAGACCACATATCCTGTGCTAAATGAGTCCTCCAACTTTCTGAAAATGGTCTTAGGTGAATCCCCCGTAAACTTTGAAAAGTTTGAAACTTTCCTTGTCGACGTGAACAACAAGTTCACAGCTTTCAATGAGCAACAACCCTCCCCCACAAGAGAGCCCTCTCTATTAGTCAAGGCACAAATTCCTCCGGATGTATCTAAGATTGGAGATTTTCTACTGGCATATTCGAACAATGCCGTGATATCTCACGTCAAAGCCACTTCCGTGTACTTCTCAGACACTAGTGGTCTAAGAATTTCAAACTATGAGTTTTTTCAGCCAGACATCTTCAAGTTACTGAAGCCACTTGATGAAGGTTTGGTCATCGGTACAGATGATCTTCCTGAGAAATATCGAATGTCTCGCTCTTTCTCGAAGATTGACTTTGACGCTATCTCTTACGACCGTTTGAATCCAGCCGAATTGAAAAGTGGAAAACTAAAAAGATGTTGCAGATGTGGCTACGTTACAAGGGCAGGTTACGTGATTTCTAAAGATAAGACGATTGTGCCTACAAGCATTCAGACAAAGAGATGGCCCACGATGCACGCTAGAATATGCATATGTTCAGGCTTCCTGTACGAATTAACTACCTAGATAGTCGATCTGTTAGCTCATCTATTATAGCGACGTCATGGGGTGGCTTTACTGAGCTGAATATAAATATATAAACCATAGGCAAATTATGAACAGAAGAGTGATTATATGTCTGGCCGGCTTGCTTTTTGCAAGTTACAGGAGAGTTTTCTCGCTGGGTAAATGCAGCTGGCGGGCAGAACTCCGAGTTACGATAAGTGCCACTCGCGGTAGATTTGGCGCCGTTACTCGCCTCCCAGGGTAACCAGAGAAAAACACTCTCATGAAAAGTATATGTTAGATCTCTTGAGCTGATATTTAGAGTGGATGCTTTAGCACGTTACACATATATTGCATGGGAAACATCTTTTATGTTACGTAATTTTTGACGAGCCTTTTTTAACAGATAGTTTGCAGTCAACAACCAGCTTCGAATGATTAGCGTATATTCCTAACAGAAACGCAGCTTATCTTGGGGGGCCTCTGACTAATGCCGTTTTCAATGATATATTTTCCAAGTTGTTCGTTTATTTGGGCACTGGGTGATCCTGAGCGGCTACACAAACATGTGAACTTCTATTCCAGTAGCGACTTACAATGCACGCGAGTGCGCAGAAGCTACGGCTATCGCGGGGGAAATAGCAGTCCCACTGTATGCCACCGACTGCTTGGAAAAGCATGCTGTTTTTATTTTTTGTAGAGGTATACAGCGGCCATTTGAGCACTGCCAGAGGCAGACGCATGCTTTTTTCAATCATTTCGGTAAGTGAAATTCGACGGTTTTCCATCTCCTTCCTGGTGTTTTCTAAGTTAAGTGAGACGGGAGCAGAGCTGAAGCCGTCCACCGGGCAGCTTTGATACTCCCGACATTGGGATCGCTTTCGTACATGCTATAGCGCGAATTTTGCCTCTAATAAAGCACTTGCGCTGGATCTCTTGTTATAGCGAATGGCAGCTAAAAATTGATAAAGTTCACAGGGAGCTGCTGTCTATTTATACTCTTTTACTCTAAACTGAGCCGATATAATCTTTGAATAATCGCCGCTTCACTTGCGTGGAGGGATGGGGCTATTGTGGTGCTGTTGCATTTGAAGCAATATTTGATCTTGTTTTTTTTGTAGAACACGCAGTAGTTGCGGGGGCATTTAGCCGCCGAGACCTGGTTCGCTTGCGCGGAAAACAAAAAGGTTACAGCTGGAAACTGCAGTAGGAGTCCAAGAAATCTTGAGGAAAAAAGAGTTGCAAAACAAATAATATTTGATGACTCATAACGAGTTACCATAAGCTCGATTCCTACTCGACATACTTCTCTCTCTTTACGATTATCACATACAAATACACCACTTCTCAGGCTCTTGAAGTGCAAGCAACCCCACAACTGACCTGATGGATGCAGCTTCAAACACGCTGGTATCAAGATACAACGAAGAAGATCAAAGTATCGATTTTAAAATGATGCCAGCAGTGAACGCTAATGCAGTGTCTCCTTTCGCCGCCCTTAGGCCAATTTATTATCTCGAACGTCGACACCCATGGCTGCGTTTGGTAAATCTACACTCATGCTATAAATACGAGCAATTGATGTGGTAGGGGCTGAAACCTCAGTGCTAGTTGAAATCTGGTCTCCCACTGGGACGGGGATATGTTATATAGTCTTACACAGAAACTCTACTACGTAAAAAAGTGAGGAACACTCAGAACAATCGACCTGATCCCCATGGGAGGGTAGCGTAAGGTACTTGATCGATAAACCACCATTTGAATATAACTTAATACCCTCATGTTTGAAGCATCTCAGTAATTATTATATGGCATCAACTTTCACCTCACCATCTGTAAACTTGCTCACGGTTGGAATTGAATGATGAACAGTCTCGGGAACTCCACAATTATCTCGACAACGTTTCGTATAGCGACTTGGTCTTGATGAGGGGGGTACTCGAGAGAACACGGTCGCTAATGATATCGTTCATTTTTCAATCAATTGCTTCTGTGCTATCAGGTCAAAATTTAAAAACTGGCCGTTTTCGTTCGAAACGTTATGCTCTTTCGACCATTCAGCAGCATTATTATGTCTCATGAATAGCACTTCGAGGCTTGGTAGTGTGAGTTCAATTAGAAATGCAGCAAGAACTTTCTTAACCGCAAGAACATTTTAATCTTTAAAGGATCGATGATGTTAATAAAACGATGTCGACATTCTCGGTGAGCTTGCTAATGATCGCATCTTTGATAGATGCGGTAAGACCTGGACCTAGATAGTAGTTGCTAGAAACTCGACATTGCCTGTTGATCCTTTCCATCGGAAGCACTGCCGTATCTTGATATTCATTTGGCTAGTTGATTGGTTGCATTTTCCTACCCTCTCGCTGCTATTTCGATTGTAGTTCTATGGTCAACAGCGCTTTTCTTATTCCCGTGCCAAGCATCGGAAATCCAACTCATACAGACTTACCTGGAAATATTTGAGGCTGGTTCATTTAATGATCTTCGAAAGACCTCTTGTGTGAGTTCTAGCGCTTCTTACTACCTCCTCTTCTTGGAGCGGCAGGAATTTTTTGTTAAGTCTTGTTTGCCGAATTGTCTCCAGGACGGTCTTTTTACCGTTAAAGACACCGTTTAAAAATTTGCAAACTATTTAGTATTCTATAGACAGTGCACATACTTCCCTGAGGATACTTGACTGTGGACTGTTCCTACACCAGTATGAGCGCTTCCAAGCATCCATTTTATAATCCGCTGGATCAAACCCAAATTGAATTTATACCAAGTGATTTCGATACGGTGACAGGAAACTTGGTGGCACGACAACGAAGTGATTCTGGTGATAATCTATCGAATGCCGATCCGTTGCAATCCGGCGACAAGGACTCCCTCATGGGCTCCAGGAGAGGCTCATTTGCGTTGAGTGAGATTATCTCACAAAGTGTGAGTAGGCTACATTCCCGTGATACGTCATTCGAAGAAACCTATCGTTTAACCCGTATATCTACCACAGATTCATTAAGTTCCAGTGTTGTCGATCGTATTAGATACAAAATTGTTCTAAAGCTAAACCCTAAAGAGAAGCAGCTCATGAGAGAGTCATGGACGATGATTTTAAATGAAGAAGAAGTTTCAAGCAATCAAGCGAGACCAAAACAGCAAGCACATAAGACATTCGATATGTCAAACCTAATACCTGTGGACTCACATGCCAGCGGAGAACCGTCGTCCGAGAGTGAGAGTAGTATAATGAGTGCAACCAGGGTATCAGAACCGAAAGGTAACGCAATGAGTAATTCGTTTGCTAGTTCTTTATTTTGCTCACAGTTCTATGCCAATTTATTGTCAATGGATCCTGAATTGGAAAGGATGTTTCCTTCGATAAGACATCAAGCCGTGTCCTTTGCAGGAGTCCTTAGTATGGCAATCAAAAATCTGGACAATTTACAACTCCTGGAAAGTTATTTGGTGGATCTAGGGAAAAGGCACGCCCGAATTTTAGACATTGAGCCGCCGCACTTCGAGCTGATGGGCGCTGCATTCCAAAAAACTTTACAAGATCGGTTCCATGTACGCGGTACACTAGAATTGGAGCAGGTTTGGTCCAGACTTTATTCTTACCTAGCAAATAGCATCTTACAATTTGGTATTGACCCAGTCCTGCAGGTCAATTTGAATGAGGACGAAATTGTTTTCCCAGTCCCAAATCTTGTGGAAGGAACAGGTGTTACCATTAGTCGGCTCAATAGCCGCGCTTCTCATGATGGCACGAGATCTCTACGTTCTATGTTTTCAAGTCGGGACTTTGGTAATAATTCGCAACTGCAGGCGCAGGCTCAAGCAAAAGGGCTGTCACATTCACAATTTCAGGATCACAGCAGTCCGCACAGTCACGACCAGAGAGAAATGGAAACTCCCACACTAGCCCCGCCTAGAAATGGAACGGCGAAGATTCTGCCAAACAAAAAGCAAATACCTACGGGTCGCACCAAAATTGGCCCAAAATCGAAACACAAGAAAGTTACATCAAAGCTGAGTCTATCAAATAATGAAGAATGCATGATCATGTGATGCTTATAGACACCTGTCTACATATATTTGTGAATATTTAATCAATCTTAATTAATTACCCGACGCGTCGCGTTTTGACGAGTTTTTTTCGTAATGTAGCTTCATATCTGCGCGTAACCAAAGAAGTTCGAATGACGCTCGAGAATAAGGAAGAACTGAGATCGCTACCTGGTACGAAACCACTTATTGCATTCCTGCTTGGTTGATAGTCACATATTTGGATGTATTTTTGACTGCAAGATTCTGAATTTCAACTACTACCAAGGGTCTATCATTTTAAAAGTATAGGGCGAAATGTCTAAAAGAGAAGCAATTGAGGAAAATAAGGCCGAGCTTTTAAATTCATCCTTCTATTCCTCTAGCTCCATAAATACCCTAGATCATGCTAAGAACTTCAGAAACTCGCTAATTCTGCGAGATTTATCGGATCAGAGCTTTACTGCTTCTTTGGAATCCAATTCCTTGCGGCATGAGGAAAAACTGGCTACCAGCACCAAATTTCCCGCTTATCTAGCCAGAGAAGACGAAACTACTACCATGAAAATGAGTACTTCGCCCTCCTTAAGTGCGTTGGCTAGCATATTGAATGAGAAGGTCAGACGGGCGCAACCGAGTGTGAAAAAGAGTGATACAACAGGGAACTCCATAATAGAGGAAAGTGAAGATCACCTACCTAATATGCAAGCTGGTATTGATAATGTGGTAGTTTCGCCTAATTTAATCGATGTAGATGACACTAATAATGTCCATTTTCCCGAAGCGGCCACAGCTGTAGACGGACTCATATCCGAGCAGCCCGACTTCCTTAGCTCCCCAAGACAAGCTGAATATGGCTCTGATTTAATCAGTGAAACGTCTCGGGAAAACGATAATGCCCTCCAAAAGAAAAATGAGCCCGAGGCAATAGTTCCACACAAAGTTGTGGAGAATAATAAGAATAAGAAGGATTTGAGGGTCCCAAAACAGAGAAGCGTATCTGCGGAAGCTACGTTGGAGCAAGTTTCTCTCAGCGCTAACGCAGCTGCTACTAACAAAAAGAGGAGGAACTTGTTTTCATTTCTTAGAAAAAGAAGCTCAGGAGAGAACAACTTGAAGGAGAATCCTAATACTCGGGATGTCAAAAATGATATACCCAATTCCACTTCATTTTCGACAGGATCAGCAATTTCTTCGCCTCCTCCGTCCACCAAAATAACCAAAAAGTCGTATAGCAGCAGCAACATTTTTAATACTTTCAAAAAAAATAAGGATTACAAGAAGGAGCATAACATTGGCATAGGGTCGGAGTCAGAGTCAACCAAGATTCCAAATCAAGAAGAACCCAATTCATCGGCAACCCCACTTCATACATATGAGAAGACTCGTCCAACTAAGAGATGGTCCCAGAACGTTCAAACTGGGATAAAAGGAAGGAAACCTACCCCACTTAGTTTTGAACATCTTGCTGTGAATGAGCCAACTGACGAGCTTGCCCTACCAAAATTGACGGAAGCTGCAGATATATCAACCAAGGAGCCAGTACCACTTCCAGATGTTAGAATGGATACAGGTGAAGCTCTCTTCCCTAAATCTCTAAGCAAACATGAAGTTGATTCTATCGTTTCTCTGGAGCGTTCTAGATCCACGAAATCAAATAAGCGTAGCTCCATTGCCTCCCATAGAAGGTCTTTGACGGACACTCTCTCGATTAATGCTCAAAATGAGGGTATGTTTATTACAGAGGCCGGATCCGTTGTAATTTCTACTCCAGACTTAAGCAAATCTCCCACCAGTAGTATTTTGAGAAACGGTAGGTTTGAACCTATTGATTTTTCTTCCAATACTTCAGCGTTTCTCAGTGACCATGCTGAGATGCCACTAATAGAAAACATTGATGTTGGTAGCGGTCTAGGTATAAGCGCAAATCGTAATAGCTTTTCTATGGACTCTATTGGGGAAAAGTTGGACGATTTCACATTAGAATCTGAAGAAGATATAAAGCAGAATGATGATACAAAAAAACATTCCCTGAGCAAAGAAGTTGAAGACGACCCTGAACTTATGTCAGACATCATGGAATTTGCCAGTCTCATTAACTTCGGTGAGGGAATAAACCTGGAAATGGATGATAATATAACGGAGAGTCCATACAAATCTGTACGGCCGGTTGAGAATTCTGTCCACCTGTCTCAGGATATCCCCGAAGAAGATTCTATGCATTTGAGTTTGAGTCAGATTGGTAGTGAACGAGATGTACTGGGTATATCGCTTGATGATGCCGAAGGAGAATCTGGAATCCCTCAAAATACTATTTCAAATTCTTCGCCACATATTTACGAGGAGAATTACCGTAACAGTCTTGAGGAGAATTTCTTTAATAGTCATGAGGAAGATGACTTTGAAAATGAAAATTTTAATGAGATAGAAAAAAGCCCAGAAAGCACGCCCAAGCTGAGACAATTCATACCGGAATCTCAAATCGCAAGACCGATATCGATGTCATTTCGAGGGTTGAAAGGTCCAAGCTTTAATGCTTCTATATTGGGGTCGCCAAACGCTGATTCAGTTTCCAAAGAGGCAGTTTTAAGTTCCTGGAGTCCCGAGAACCCCGCAGCACACTATGTAAATTTTTCCTCAAGAATTATATTATTCGACACATACGGCGAGGACGAGTATGACAGAAAACCTGACATCGCCACATGCAATCAACTGACACCACAGTTAGCTCAATTGATTAAGGCAGAGCTAAACGAATTAAAGTGCGAGATGGACGTGCATGAAGATTCTAGGTGCTATACTCACTTTTACTAGACTTTATACATAATTGAGTATGTAACGACTCAACCATCTTTCAACCACAATGTGATTTCTCTGAATCTCAAGAGCATCGCTAAAACATAAAAACAAGAAAAGCGGTACTCGCTTAAGCCTCCAAGATACGCTCACCGCCGAGTTTCGTTTGCGTATCCCCGCCCAATTTCAAGTCAAGCTTCTCAAGGAAGAGAGCTAAGTTCTTGGCGTAAGCCTCTGGGTTTTCCATGGATGTGAAGTGCCCTCCGACAGGGACAACTTCCCAATGCACAACATCAAAATTCTTTTCCACCCATCTTTTCGGCGGCAACAAAATATCTTCTTGAAGTAAGCAAATGCCTGTGGGCACGTTGACACTTCCAATTGCATTCAGAGTATGGCTATTTTCATAGTAGATACCAGCAGCTGTACAAATATTGTTATTAAACCAATAAATCATGATGTTTGTTATGACTTCGTCCAGAGACAAACTGGATCGCAAATCTCTCCACGAATGAAACTTCTCTAACAGCCATGCTGCCAGGCCCACAGGTGAATCAGACAGGCCAACTGCCAGTGTCTGGGGTTTTGTTGCCTGAAGTCTCATATATCCAGCTTCACTATCAAGCCACTTAGATGCAAGTTTCGCATATTCTTGCTCTTCGTAGCAGAAGTCCTGCGATTGATTGGCAACTAGTAATTCTCGAATGATTCCAACATCCGTCAAATGGATACCCAACAAAGCTTCAGGATGTTTGAATGCAAGATACCTAGTAACACCCGAGCCTATGTCACCACCCCCAGCAATAAACTTCCGATACCCGAGCCTCTTCATGAGCTCTAGCCAAATATCTGCAACGGTTTCTTTGTTTATTAAACCTTCCTTGGGATACCCTGAAAAGCCGAACTCCGGAAGTGAAGGGATGATAACATTGAAACAGAGGTTTGGGTCCCTTCCAAATCTTTCAGGATCTGTTAACATAGGTATGAGCTTTGTGTATCTTAGAAAACTGTCCGGCCATCCATGGGTTAGAATAATCGGAGTACTATTGGGTGTTTTCCTTTCTCATGAATGAAATGGATATTTGTGTCAGAGATTGTCGTTTTAAAGTGATGCAAACCATTCAATTCTCTTTCTGTCCGTTTCCAGTCATATTTATCTCTCCAATGATCAATAACTTCAGTCAAATATGTCTCACTTATTTCCCGATTCCATCCCTTTCTGTCTACGTATTATGGAAATCGGACGCTTGCTATACGTTTCTTCAGGTCATCCAGCTCATGCTCTGGTATGGCTATGGAAAACGGCTCGATAATCATAATGGTACTGTTGGTCGATTAAAGTACTTCCGAGAGCCTATAGACTTGGGCACTAGCAATAAAGATTGGGTTATGCCCTTGCGAGCGTGTTATCCCGCATCTGACCATATGGGGGTGCGTGTAATTTTAGCCAACCACACTGTTCGCACGTGACACCGACCGACACGCCTGGCAACTTGCCATGGACGGCTCAGAAGAGTACTTGTGCTTGGACTCTCGCTGCAGTGAGGTCTTTATCGAATATAGGCATTAATCTTGAGCAGTTTCTTTTCTGAGACAAGTGTCACCGCAATAAAAGCAGTTTTTGAACACAGGCTCTCCTTACCAATCGCAACTTCATAGAAGAATGCAGTGGAAAGAACAGTTCTCTAATTCTGGTCATGCCCGAAATGTTACAGCATTCCGAACCAAATGAGTCTTTAATGTCGGTTACGCGTGAGAGCCTTGTTGGGAAACCGTTTCAGGGATGCTAGGGTGCCGAATTCTTTTTCCTGGGAAGTTTACTTTCTTGAAGAGCCAAGCACCAGGACCCCTTTCTGGAACTTGCTTCTCACAGGGATATAAAAGTCATTGTTGTGATAGATAAGTGTTGAGCTTGTTTCAGAAACCTACAGTTTTTGTGTTATTGGTACCTTCAGAATGAACAGCGGTCGGGGAGCGATTAAGCCTTCGGGCGGTTTTTTGTAACTCTGTAGACCACAAGACATGCCCAGGTGGAATAAGAGAAGGTTTAAGGAAGGAAGCGAAACTCCTTGGAGATGCAGTCTTCAAAAAGTTCAAGTGTTAGGGCATCTTCGGTATGAATCTCCAAGAAGACAGATATGGTGCGTCAATGCTAAAGAGTGGTTCGTCTCCCCCGTGAATCTCAAACAGTTCTAAAGGGTTGCTTGTGCTTCGGGTTCAGTGAACATACTTTATCGTAATTATACTTATGATATGAATTTGGAGGTCATAGAATATGGCTTATAGTCCTCGGAAAGTGTTTCTGACAGTTTGCCGCTGTATATTTGGACATTAAATAGAGCGTGCTTCCCAGCATGGGCTTTTGTAATTCCGCGAGATGCCCCGCATGGTGAAAGTCGTGAGGGTTGTTGACAAATCTTTTCATCTTACTCTTGGCTTTATCTTACTCTTGACTCTATCTCCTCTTCGACCAAATGAAATTAGAATAGTAGTGGAGACAGGCCGTACATTAAATGTGAGAATGTATCGATCGTATTATTTGCATCTACTGGGATGATCTCCATGAGCGCTGCAGATGAAGCGATTTTTTGATCTTACTATCACTATGGTCAATTAGTCATACTTTAAGTTGCATCGTTGAATCTTTTGCAAGACAGTTGCGCAGAAGAAATAACCTCAGACGGAGGTTTTCAGCGTAGAGTTGATTATTTAACACTCAAGATGAACTTGAGTTACGATACCTCATAACCAGTCAATTTCAATACCATGAAAAGTATAGCTTAACCTGCAGATGTAAGCATGTTACCAAAAAGATCCAAAAGGATATAGTGCTTTTGAATGTTTATTTCAATTTCAAGATGAAGTACACAGAACCAAACACAGTCACGTGATTGTTTATTGTTTGGAAGATGGAAAATTTATATCTGCAGACTGAATTATGACCATAAATAAAAGTGAGATGAGCTTACTCCAACCTCGGCATATCAAGTATATAATAGAGTTTTTCAAACATGTCAAGGTTTGAAGAGTACCACTTTAGCTTCGATCTGCCTGATACTGTATTTCCAGGTCAATTGATATGTCCAGAACACGACTCTATTGAGAAAGATGAAAAATCAATCGTCTATAGATTCCTGAGTGGTCGTGGAACCAAGCTGCAAAATTACATTAATAACGGTACTGATTTGAATGCGATATCCGCTACGCTAATTGGTAGTGTTAGCATTAAAGAGGAGGCTTCTGAATCGCCTATCGTTAATGAAACAAAAGATGAGATAAACTCTCCGGAAAAAGATGAAGTACTCTCCGGGAGAATTATAAAGAATATAACTGTATCCGTTGTACCTAAGCATAGCAAGATCGAGAATAACAGTCTCTCCAATGATTTTGCTAACAATTTACCCAAAGAAGGAGATGTAGTGCTAACAAGAGTTACGCGAATATCGCTACAGCGAGCAAATGTTGAGATCCTCGCTGTTGAGAATCAAGCGATTCCAGTTGACAGTGGTATCGGTAGTAACGGAATGGGTGTAACAGCAGCACAGGGTGGATCTGGTGCTGCTACTTTTTCGATCGCCCAAGCTTCATCTGATCTAGGGGAAACATTCAGAGGAATAATAAGATCGCAAGACGTTCGTGCAACCGAGAGAGACTCCGTCAAAATAATAAAATGCTTCAAACCTGGGGATATTGTAAGGGCGGAAGTTCTATCATTGGGTGACGGAACCAATTACTATCTTTCGACCGCACGAAATGACCTTGGGGTCGTATTCGCAAAGGCGGCCAATGGTGCAGGTAGTTTAATGTACGCAATCGATTGGCAAACCATGTGTGTTCCAAGCACCGGCTCGACGGAAAATCGCAAATGTGCCAAGCCATTTTAAAATGGGCAGTCTACTAGCAATAAATACTTTGATGTCAAGAGGGTGATGAAATATTCTTCAAATGTTCTTTCGTCATATACCTACACAGATTTATATAATATTATTTATTGTACAGGAGGTTTCTCAATCATTAAAAGCAACATTTATTTAGCATCGCTTTGAGTTGTTCTTCAAAACAACTTATTTTTTCTTATTTGTCCACAGGGAATATCAATTCATCATGAGTGCCTCTGAGATCGAATTCGCTTAAACCGATTTTGTTTCCGAACTTTTGAAACCTCTTCATGTAGTGTTCTCTTTTCTCAAGAGCATCTTGAATTAACTTGGGCCAATAAACATCATGCTTATACGTGAAGTCTAGATATCCTCCATAGAGTTTGTCCAGTTGATTCATGGGAACATAATCCGTGAATGGCTCATCGAAAACTAATTTTTCGCGGGTAAGAGGATCAATGAAAGGATGAATCAATTTCAAAAAGGTCCATGCCAGCCAAGGTATATTAGTCAACAAAGCTTTACCCAGTCTCTCAGGATAATGTGTCTGCAAAATATGCAACACTTCTTTACCAACACCTAAGGGTGGAATTTTACTGTTTCCTGCCACCTTGGGGACATCTGGATACTCTTTAAAATCTATTAACAATGCCAGAGAGTCTTGACCTGCAGGCATAAAATCAATTACTCGTTCTAACATAAACACTAAATGTTTCACTTGCCTGTGCGAGGTCTTCGTATTTTGCCTCCCCGGTTTGAGGTATAATATGGGGCGGGCATCATTTTCGTAGCCAAGAACGACCTGCTTTCCTGATTCATTTTCAACAGCTACCTCATCGCCGGTTAGTTCATCGCCATTTTCTTCGCCTAGATGACTAATGCCGAATTCCCTTCTCCAAGCCAAAGATGTTGTGATTCTTTCAATACAATCCTTCAGGTTCCATTTAGTGGCTCTCAGATAACGTAAGAAACAGTCTCTGGTCAGCCAAGCTTTTTCTTCTTCAATCAAAGGTTCCGCATCTTCAGACTCTCCCTTTTCTGTCTTGCGTATTTTCAAATCCGGATCACTGAAGTGTTTTAACACCTTGACGTACATCTCCTTCTGGTCATCAGATAGATCTTTCGAGCCTGGGACACGTATGGCAGAGGGCAGATCTTTTATAGGCACTTGGACCTTTATCAATTGATCATCTGCGATAGTATCTTGACTCGCAGTTTTCTTGGAAAATTTTCTAAACATAGTCTTGAAACTCTTACGCTTTAGATTTAGAGCACTTGCTGTTGATAATGATGTTACCAAAGTGAATGACTGATATATATAAGGAATAACACGCCTAGCAAGTAGATGAAGCCCTGGCTTATCACGATGGCGTTTCTAGTTGGGCACTTCTATAAAGTAAAAACAGTACGAACAGATTGAGGTCCTTCTTAGTACATAAGCTGGTCACTTTACCTCGATTCAATGCAAAGATAGAAAAATATTGAAGGTTCTTCTTTAAATAAAAACTAGTCGTAAATTTTCGTCAATCCTCTTTTCTACTCGACTAAGTTGCAGCGCAGCTAATTGGGAAAAACCCGTTTTCGTATTTCCGCGGCACGATACGGCATTAGAGCACACCTCCCATGGAACAGATAAGTGCGGCCACATGACAACAGGAAAGTGCAAAGATGATTAATTGCTGAGACAAAGGTAATATAGCTGAGATTTGTTAGTCATGATGCATCCTGAGATTTTGTCCTGTCGAAAATGTATATATTACTTTTCGATGATCGATTCGCCTCTGAGACGTTGCCATTGAGTTGCTGATCATCAGTTTTCTTGAAACTTGTGGGCGACGAAAACAATGTGGATCTCTTCTTGTGACCGGTGACTAAGGATGGAAGCTTAATAGCAGGACGCTTTTCCTCATAAGCAGACCTCTGCTGTGTCATCGTCAAAGTACTGGTTCTCGTAGACTTTTCCTTGTTAGCAGCCAAAGAAGGCCGTTTCTTGGTAAGGAATATACTTGGCGGTTCAGATCTTCTTTTTATCGGTTTCGGTGGCGATTGAGGACGCAGGGGTATTGTGGGGCTCGCTCCTACAGCTTTGAGCTCTTCCGGTGGCCTTTTGGGTGACAACCGCATATGTTCTGGAACATTGCCTGCCGCTCCACCAAACGCCACCCGAGTAGTACGTCGTTTTAATATATCGAACCCACCACTTTTGAAGTGCTGTAGTCTATTACCATGGTCCTTTATTGATTTCCTAAAGAGATCTGAATGGTTACTCTTAGGTGAGTTTCTTGCGAATTTTTTTGCTTGATTCTGTGCATAGAATGAATGATCGACCATAACGGCTTGATTTTTTTGTCGTTCTTGTTCAAGCAGCTTTATTTGCAATCGCAGTCTTTCTGCACTTTTCTCTTGTTTCTGTTCAGCATCTTGTTGATATTTGAAATAGAGCAAGCGATAAGGCATTTTGTATTTGTTTGTACTGATATCCTTTCGTATCGAGCTGCGCAAATGTAGTTCAACTAGCTCCTCCTCATTATGCAGTAGCTTGGGATCATTTTCTTTAATGTAACAAATGTAGTACTCTTTGATAATATCCTTTTTAGAAACGTAGCAATCATGAATACTAGTTGGAAATTCCTGCTTCAAAAAGTTCAACCACAGTTCATCATCATCAAAAACTAGCAGGGCATTACTGGCCTCCAGTTTGCATAAATGTTCCCTTCTAACCTTTGCTAGAATATTTTTGATTAAGCGGTACGGTACATTCTCAACATCTTGTAGTTGAAGATAATTTCGCATTAAACTTATCTCGCAAAGTTTCTGTAGGCTTTTCATGTTATTTTTACGGTTGGGTCATTCGTTAAACTTTTGAGTATATAGGTAAGATGCATTTAAACATCTATTGAATGGTTGTTACTATTAGATTGAATCCGATATGTGTAAGTATCACTTTATACTTGGCGAAACTTTGCAAAGGGTCCGGACAAACCTTTGATTTCAATGCTATTCGAAATTAAAAACGGCGTATTTAGAATCTGAGAAAAATCGAAATATAAGATATTTACAACCTTCTTATTTCTCTATATTATACAAATTTTAAACAGACTTTCTTGAGTATTGCCTCAAAATGCTAACATGCGAATGTGATAAATTCCAGCCCATATAAAATACACTGAGCGTAGACATCTAAAGCACACCCCACACCGAGTGACATCAATATCAAATTGAGCTTCAAAGAAAACCTGAGAGTGACTTTCAGATCTCTCCTGCTTCTTTGCTTTACTTTATTAACAGCCGCTATTTTATTCTCCACGTAGAGCCTTGATTACAGCTGGCCGTCTCATCATATGTTTTGTCCATTTGTACACTTCGGGGAACTCCACCTTGATATTAATACCGATTCTATCAACAACATTATTCCATGGAACAAAAGCTAAATCGGCTATAGAGATACTTTCGCCCACCAGCCACACGGGATAGTCGAAGAACCGACTTTGTGAGAGTGGAGTGGTCCCCGCGGAATACGCAGCCGCATTTTCAGTATCTAATTCCATGATAAGGGCCTCTCTTCTCTCCGCTAGAGCCATTTCTACAACCCCGTACACTCTTCTCACTTCTTCGGTATATCTCTCGACAGCACTTGCAATTTTCTGAGAGTGGAAGTATCTAAAGTGCAGAGCTTGGCCAATCATTGGCGCATGGCCAGATGTTTGAAAAAATAACCAAGCGTTGATTTGAGCTTGGTCAGCCAAGTTATCTGACCAAAGCAATGGCCTGCCTGTCTCTTTGTAATATTTGTTTACCAAATGTTGCAAAATAGCACCGGATTCCCATATTGCCAAATTATCCATATTGTGATCAATCAAAGCCGGGACCCTTGCATTAGGATTAACAGAAACAAATTCTGGGGCCCTGTGCTCCCCAACGTTAAAATCTAGGAAAAATGTATTGTATGGAAGCCCAAGTTCACTTAAAACTATGGCAACCTTAAAGCCGTTGGGGGCAGACCTGTGGGAGAATAGTGTGTAGCCCTCCATTGGTTGATTTTGAAAGAATTTTCTAATTCTGGAATTATCCACTGGGCCCATGTTGGCAAAGGCCTGCTGCTGTTGTATTTGCTGAACCAGCTGCTGAGGTGGTATATCATTTTGCCTTTGCCGTTGCATACCATTATTCAGACTATTATTATTCAGGCTGCTACTATTGGGGCTCATTTTCTCCTCATTCATTCTGCCAGATAGCTCAAAATTGATGTTGCTTTGATCGGTCGTAGTGTTACTATTGCTCAAATTCACCTGACGAAGCGCACTGGAAAGATGCGACACATTTGCGCTATTGCCACTGTTGTTGCCGTTGCTGTTCATTCTATTTTCGAGTATCAGACTTGCGTGGTGGAAACCTTCCTCAAATATGTGATCAGTCCAATCTTAAGAAAATTCCTGAGAGCGCAAGAGCCTTATTCGCCTTCAGATAAAATACGTCTATGCAAATAATCTTTTGTTCTGTTGTTTAACACCGTATCAGTAAAATAAAAATATATAAAGTTTCCTGATAATGAACGACATTTAATGAGTTTTAGTCGAGTCTCCTCTGTATTTTCATGGCACTCACTCATCATGAAAAATTTTGTGATTTAAAAAACCTTGTCCGAATGGTAAAATCTGTCCGAAAATAACCATCCAAAAAGCGCCGCGTGCGTTTCTCCGGCGAGCATACTTTCACAAATATTCTTCAATACCCACTTGGATCCAATGGACTGGCCGTGGGTTTAAAACGCAGCCTGAAGGTGCTAGGAGCCTCAGGGAAAAACTTCGAATGGTCAGCCAAGCCCTCGAGCAGGTTCTTGTCTATTGTCATAACATTTCGTATTGCGGAGGCTGTAAACGCGAAGATCTTGTGAGTTTTCTCTTAACGGAAGTATTGTAGGCCCAGCAAGAGGCAGCAGCACGAGTGACCTGGAAGAACTCATAAAGAGATTCGGCGAGGATTTGACGCTGCAGGCGTCTACCCGTTCCCTATAGTTCTTTATTTTTTTAGATTTACTGCCGTCTTGGGGACTAGTTCTCAAACAAGCAGTTGAAGCAACAACAATAACGATTAATGTGCAAGTGATACATAAGCGGTGTATTAAAGCTAGGAATTTTGCAGCAAGTTTAGTAATCCCTATTTTACTCCACTGCCCTAAGTGCAACTGGAGTAATACAAGAACGCTGGTACGGGTGAAGTGGGGCTCGACGTGCTCCGCAGACTTGATTGTTTGAGAATGGGTTGGCAACATATAGCCCAATTGTTGGTCACGTGTCTGCCACTAGTTAAGACATCCGTCGACAGCTCCAAGAATAAGAAGGCCCACATGTCGAATGGGTTTCATATATGGCTTTGAGGTTGCGCATTCCAGGGTCACCTCCATTTGAATGGACCAAAGCCTCTTTGTTCGTCACCAGTGGTTAGCATTTCGTAGATCCAAAATGCAGGAATAAAACTCTTCAAAACGTGGAAATCGCCACTCTAAGTAGATATTGGTGCACCCAAGATACAGCATTGAGATTTATAGCACTCGGAGCGGATATACACTATATTGAATACCAGTATGTCTGTCCTGTCATGACCTCGAACAAATCTTAGAAATTTAGCTTTACGAAAGACAGCAACTCCCCATTCATGCCTTGGATTTTTTACTTCTCTTTGTTTTTTTAGACTTGCCTTTAACTTGCGTTTGTGGCAATGCGTGGCCAGTGCTTTCAACATGCTTGAACATTTTGTTTCGACTATCGAATGAATCACCACATGTCCCGCAGGAAACAGTGGCAGAGCTTTCAGAATCATTTGGTATATTGTCTCTTTGTGGGCTTTTTTTACCCTTTTTCTTGTTGTTTTTCTTTTGGTGGCTATTCCAGATATCGCTCTTATCGTTTTTACCATTTCTATCATTATCATTATCACTGAGATCTAGCTTTTCTCCGTTCAACGACGCTAGGAGCCGATTGAGTTCGTCATCTTCGCTGAGTGGATCTTGCAGCTCGTCATTGAGTTCCGAAAACTCTGTAGTTTCCATGTTGGAGTGGTCCTCTGATTGTTCTGTTGAACCTTCATCGGAAGAGTCCATATCTGCTAACTGTTTCTCGATGTTTGCCAATTCCTCGGCAATTTCATCTAAAGAAAACAGGTCCTCCTCGTTTGCGCTCGCTTCTTCTGATTCATCTGGTGACTCGACAGCAGAATCGAAGTTCTCCAACTCAGAGAGCTCATCAAGTCCTAATGTCAAGCTATCTTCTCTCATCTCCCGTTGAATATCTGCTATATTTTTCTTATGCATTCTAGTTTTGCAATGATTTTCCAACTGTTTTTCAGACTTAAACCTTTTATTGCAGAACACACACTCGTATATCAGAACCTCCTCTTCAGAGTTGTCGTCTTCTTTTCGATCCTTCGCCATTTCATCTTGATCGGCGTAAGTTTTCTCGAGTTCCTTGTAATTCTCTTCATCGACCGTCTGCCAACTTTGAATCTCGAACTTTTTGCTTTCGGTATCCCTTTTGCTCGCTATGTAAGCCTTTCTCAATGCATGGTGCTTTTGGCGCTCCTCTGCCCTTTTTGATTCCTCGGCCTTTTTAGCACCATCTCTCATCCTTTTATCAATTTTTTTTATGAAGGCTACAAATCTTTTGACAGTCTTATTGTACTCATTTTTGGCAGACTGTCGAGCCTTGTCATTTCTTTTGTTTATTTCCCTCTTGGTTCTTCTATCATAATTCTTAGAGTACATATATTCGTCTTTCCAACTAAAATCCTTCATAGTGCTGAAGTCAGTCCACTTCTTATAGAATCCTTTCAGAAATTCGTAGTCCGTTGCAGATACACCGAATGAGGGAAATAAAGTGCTGTTGGGTGAGCTCTTGGTGTTCGCGATATGCTTTTCGGAAGCCGCTCTGTAACCTAGAGTATTGATATCTTCTTCATAGACGATGTCTTGGTATGAAAGATAATCCTTCAAGCCAAGTTTTCTTCCTGCCAATACTTCGTCTTTTGCTAATTTAGCGAAAACTTTGCCCGCTACTTGATACAATCCTGCTGGCGTCTCGTCTATTCTTGTATATAAAGCTGAATTGAAAAACATCAGAAGCTCATCTGTTGTTATCCCTGTGACGGACGTATCAACTCCATAGTCGAAGGAGTCATCATCAGCAATTGGATCATCGCTCAATATTTGTTGTTTATGTGAATCATACCAGGCTCTTTCTTGCGGATCACTTAATACTTCATAAGCAGCTCGTAACGTGGCAAATATCTGAGTGGCCTCTTCCACGTTATCTGGATTTTTATCAGGATGGTACCTCAAAGCTTTTTTACGATAAGCTTTCTTCAACTCCTCGTCGTTTGCAGATTGCTGAACATCTAAAAGTTCATAATAACATGTTTTCATCACAGCAAAGTACTGCTTGAGAAGTTCAATAATTCAGGTGACAGCAGTGAGAAAGTTCTTAAATAATAAGAGCTGAATTCGAATATGTTACTACTGCTGCTCCTTCGTATGTAAGCTGTGGACCCAATTATGGTGAAAAATCTGTTTATGATTATTTAATGTCGTTTCTATGTACTCCGAAAAAAAATTTTATATGATACTTTGACAAGGCAGAATAAGACAGCCCTCAATCCTCAACCCTCAACCCTCTACGAAATCATTTTCATATTTTAGAGACTAGTTTCTGATACAGATTTTCCAAACAACTTTCTAAAGGATGTGTAATGGTGGACATTTTGTGGCTTTCTGTGTACTGATCATATGCTTCATTTGTGAAACTTTTCATTTCGATGGGTTCGTTGAAGATCTCATAGTGCAACCTATTAGCAAAATGAGAAAAGATTGGCCTTTCATACTTCAGATAAATCGCTACCAGAGGGCTTTTCTTCGTTAATTTGTTGAAAGGAATCTCCAGTAGGAGAATCAAATTTTTTACTATGTTTTGTAACTCCACCATATCGATTGTATCCACTTTATCAATCATTAGATTTGCATAATTTTCTCTATCAATGTCTGGCCGGGATCTGCATGCTAGTTGAAACGTAATTCTTTTGGAAATGTCACCTTGTATCTTTTTTAACTGAGATGTTTTTTCCTGCAATGAAACTTCAGTTTGTTGCAAATCTTCTTGCAACTGTTTCAGTTCACTATCCTTTGCAGTAATTGAATTGCTTAGCAGCTTTTGGCGTTCACTTTCCATCGAAATTTGCTGTTGTACTCTCGAAATTATTCCTGTAAATTCTTCGAATTTCTCAAATAGCTGGGATAACTTTCCTTGATACTCGTCAAGTTTTCCTCTTTTCAGACTTTCTACTTCACGAAATAAAGAAGTATTTGTCGCCAGCATAGTATCTCTCTGCAAAAGTAGTGATTCTTTATCTTCTTGAATGGCTTTGAGTTTCTTTTCAAGTTCAAATTTTTGGTCTGTGAAGCAAGTATTATGTTCTTTAACAACCTCAAGCTCGATTTTTAATTCTTCCAAACCTTGAGTTTGTTTTTTGAGGTCTGGTTTCCATTTGTTTTCGATTTCATTTACCAAATTCCTATTTTGCTCTTTAGCCATCTCTAAATCGTGTAGTAAGTTCACACGTTTGTCTTCCAGCTCTTTAGTGTTAAATCCGATGATATTATCGTGAATTGAACGGAAGTAAGACTCAAAGTTGGGGTCGGTAGAATTCCTTCCAAAGCAGTTGATGACTATTTCTCCCAGGTCTTTCTCAAATAGGCTAATCAGTTGAACAAATTTCTTAAACTTCTCGGAGGATGCTATGATGTCCTTCAGGCGTTGCTTCGCGATGACATGGTTTCGCTTCTCATCCTCTAAAGCCTTACTTAATTTTTCATAATTCCGAACAGCCTCTTCTGTAGTAGATGCAGCGCTGGCAATATCTCCTTTCAGTTCATTTATTAGTTTACTGCTATCAGAGATTCTTGATTGTAAGCTGATATTTTCTGTGAGCTGTTTTTCCATTTTAAGCTTCAAGGATTTTAGTTCTTTTTCCATGGGTGAGTATATTCTATTCGCCTTTTCATTTGCATCTTGCGCACTTTTTTGTTTTTCGCTAATCTCCTTGACAAGCTCATTGAGCTGGCTTTTTTCTTCTGCATGTACTCTTTCTGCTTCATCTTTTTCCAACGCAGTTTTCTGATTCAACTCATCAATTTTTGTACTCCAATTTTTCTTTTCTGTTTTGAAGGCTTCCTTCCTTTCCAACTCCTGTTTTAAAATTCGTGATTTTAAGTCTAACAACATACTAGACAAAGATGATTGAAGCTTCTCGGATGTACCCCTGCTATCATCGCCCTCGCGATCAACTAGACACTCACTCTCGATCTCTCTCAGGATTTTCTTGAGGTTTCTCACTTCTTCTGCTTTATGTTCATCCTTCACTTCCAGTAGTTTCTTAACCTCAGCCAATTGGTCATCCCTTGTAATTAGAGCGTTTTCCTTCGAAGTGATTATTTCTTTAAGAGAATTTATTTCAGCTGTTTTATCATCCAATGAGCCCTTGATACGTTGTATCTCAATACGTGTCTTTGCTTGAGCAATCTTTTGTGTTTCATTCACTTCTTTCAATCTGTCTATTTCGTCTCGAAGGCTCGAATTGTCCTCTATCTCTGTTTTCTCTATCCTATTAATAGGCGGGCCCTCTTTTATCGTGTTTAGCTTGATTGAAGGATCGTTTTGTTTATCGGCTGCAAGGACAACTTTACCTTGCGTCAATGGCGTTGATTGACCTGCCACGTTATTTATTGATTCTTCGTTAGAGCTCGATGCTCCAGCTGAGTTTGGCTTTACTGGTGTTGTTGCTTGAATGCTATGAGCGCTTGACGGCGGTTTGGCTCCGGATGGTAGTCTACGAACAGTGGAAGTGGTGGACTCTTCGCCATTATCGGACCCCGCTCCCTCCTGACTTGTGCTCGAATCGAGTTGAATTCCTCTCTGAAGATCTATATCCCTCGCAATAGCAAGAGCCTGTTTCTTGGGATTAAATGATCCAATAAAGTTCCAGGGGTTGATACGCACTGGGCTTCCAGCGGTTCCCAGCATTAAGTTGTAATTTGGTGCCGAGTCTCTATCCCCAGAGCCGTAATATTCTTTTCTTTCGTACAAATGATCCGATGAACGAGCTGCTGTATATACTTTAGCTGCCATCATGCAAGTTTGCAAAAAAAGTGATACGCGATAAGCAGAACACAAAGCTTGTTGGAAGAAGATATTTCTTTGACGTATATTTTTGTGTTTACCTTTTTCAACCGGTGAATACGCCTGTAGTGGCTGACGCGTGAAAATACAAATAATAATGCACCGCTGAAGGGAAGGTTTGAAGACACTCTATACAATGAAAAATATATATGTTCCTTTCGCTCAATGGTTCTCGTTGTGTCTTAAACCAGACTTGCTCTTCTTTATAGTAGCCATTAAAGGCTCATTGATTCCCTTATTTCCATTAGCACCGAGCCCTTCACCGTCAATCCATCCAAGCTTTTGCAGTATTCTTCTACCAACATTTTCTTGTCCAATCTCAGGAGCATCCTTACCAACTAGTTCGCCTTCAATGGTGTGAAATTTCCCTTTTGGTAATTCTTTCTTCACTGCCAGGTCCTTCGGGCGATTGACGTCTGTTCTCATGAAGATTGGGCGCTGTCTAATTAATTGATCGATTAAATTGTAATTCGGGAAAGTTCTATTTGTCTTCCTAGTCTTTTGTGCCATGATATAAGTGTGACTTCCTCTACCTTGTTTGAAAGATTTTGTTTGGTAGTGTTTCGCAAATTTCATGACAGTTTTATTTCCATGAGGATCTAAAGGAGGAAATAGTAAACGCTCCTTATTCATTTTGGCAAACATCTCGAATTCATCTTTCATATTCTGAACATGTAGGCCGAACGGATATTTCTTGAAGAGATCATCAGAATTTTTGTTAGCTTCATCGATAAAATCATTTTTATTCCTTCTTTTTTCTGCTTTCTTTTCGATTCGACTTTTAAATTTATCCTGCAAAGTCGCAATACTTTCAGTGTCCAAGAAGACCGAATCATCAATTAAAAGCTTTTTCTTCCTACCCTTTCCAGTGAGAGGAATTGCTGAAGTCTTGTATTCTTGGTTACGCGAATAAGCATACTTCTCTGTATATGCAATTAAATCGTCAAGCCCTTCTCTCATGTCAGGTGTAACAGAGTCTTTTGAAGTAGTTCGAGTCGCAATTTCTTCTTCGTCACTACTATCAGACATAGGGATATCTGAATAAGAAGGTTCGGGTTCTTCTTTCTTCGGAATAATAGAGTTCTTGATGAAGGCTAAATACGCTTGCAAGCGATGCTCTGGTAGACCTATATCTTCCAATATAAAGTCGGAAAATATATCCTGACCAACCCACCGATATTGATCATCGGAAAATAACCGAAAACACTTGACGTAATATGAGTTGTCAGACACACCAAGCCTTAGATTTGTGACAGATATTTCGGAAACATCAACGACAAAATCTTCATCAAGGAATCCAAATTCAGGCTCCTCCAGTTTTAAAGTCTGCATATTGTCGGTTAATTCAGGGTTCTCGGAAAAACTAGCATCTTCTGCGATGAATCCATTCTCAGTTGGGGTTTCTTTTTCGACTTCATGTTCCTCTTGGACTACTTCCGATTCTACTTCCGATTCTACTTCCAAATCGACTTCCAATTCAACCTTTACTTCTTCCTCTTCTTTTGCTTCTCCCTCCGATTCATCGTTTTCCTCTCTATAATCACTGGAGCTTGTCTCAAAATCAGAATAATCTTCAGATGAGGGGTCGATGTTTTCTAGAATGTTTGAAATGTATCTATGATATGGGTTTGACTTTTCTCGACTAGCTTTTGGTATTTCGACAAAAATCTCATTGTTTCTGTCTTCCACCGTTTTCAACAGCGTTTTACCGATTGTTAATGTGTCACTGAATTCTATTGTAGATGGTGAGTAGGAGGACGGCACTGGTACAAAGTTCTTTCCGTCCACTTTTGGTGCTTGTATCGAGAGAGGTATATCGACAGCAACACCTTTCTCATCCACAAAGTACAAATCATTGTCAGGTAGTTCTGAAACATCGTTTCTATCAACAATACTACCTTCATGTTCAGATCCTTCATTTAGTTCTTTTTCAGAGGATGGTTCTTCTGTCACCTTTCTCTCGGAGACAGTAGTTGCATTTAGCGAAACAGATTCTTCTGCTAGAGTGGCTTTCGAACCCTTTCGTAGTTGTTCTATCAGGTTATTCGAAGGGTCGTATACGTCTTTCGCCTTAATGAACTCCATTGGCCTCTTTCTGAAGCATGCCTTTCCGCCATTCAGTTCGTTAGATGAATTATTTCGAAGCCCCAGCCTCAGCCCTCCCATCTTCATAGACTTTTCTTTCGACGAGCGGTTAAAATAGTAATCTTCCACTGTGCTTGGGGTTATATATGATCTTCCAAATCCATCATCCAGGTCTGATAAATGAGGATTATTTAAATCGCCCCCCTCTAGTTGTGTGTCAGGAGAAAAGTGCGACTTTTGGCCACCATTTTTGGATCCAGGTCTTGACTTTCCTCTCGTGCTCTTTCTGCGACCACCAGAGCCTCCTCTTTTATTTGATCGATTGGCATCCTTGTAATGACTGTGTCTCTTCGCCATTGTTACGCTTTCGACGTCTAAAGCACTTCTTATTTGAGTGTTTTAAACAAACTATATCTCGATTGTTAAGTATGGCTCAATTCTATTTATTTCATTTGCGGCTTCGTTTGGGAAGCTAAAAGTAAAGGGATCATTTAACAAAAATAATTATTCAATCATTAACAGAAATTCAAGACCGAATACGAGATCGATACCCAAATATCTGCGAAGATTATGGATTTTGTGCAGAGAATCTCTAGGCAACTAACGGAACCAGGTGACGAAGGTTTGGAAAAACAGCAATACGTTGTGTTAGGGGCATCCTATTTAGCAGCGGTTAGCCAGGATCGACAAGGCAAAGGATCAGGGGGGACTAATTCGGCATCAGGATTTCTTAATAGCTTTTTCTTCAAAAGTGATGAGCAAAATCCAGCGTTCCTCTCTGATGTGCGTTCCCGGATACATTTAACTTATAGGACGAAGTTTGTACCGATACCTCAGGCAAGTGACGGTCCTTCACCATTGAGTTTTCATTTTTTGTTTAGAGATAGTCCACTGAATACTATAGAAAATGCCATGTTCAATCCAGACTGCTTCAACACAGACATTGGTTGGGGCTGTATGATACGTACAGGGCAAAGCCTGCTTGCGAACTCACTGCAAATTGCCACGCTAGGACGAGATTTTAGATCAAATGAGGTGATCTCCGAAAAAGAGTCGAGGATTTTGAACTATTTCATGGACAAGCCCGAGTCGCCATTTTCAATCCACAACTTTGTCAAGAAGGGCTTGGAACTATCTGATAAAAAGCCAGGCGAATGGTTTGGGCCAGCGGCGACGTCAAGAAGTATACAGAGTTTAATAAAGGATTTCCCTGATTGCGGTTTGGATGAATGTTTTATATCTGTGTCATCTGGGGATGTGTATGAAGAAGAACTTGAAAAAATATTTGCAAAAGATGAAAATTCCAAAATACTTCTCCTATTAGGTGTCAAGTTAGGTATCAATGCGCTAAATGAATATTATTGGGATGAAATCAAGCAGATTTTAGGATCAGAATTCTCAGTTGGTATAGCCGGAGGCAGGCCCTCGTCGTCATTGTATTTTATTGGATTTAAAGGGGACGAACTCCTTTATCTCGACCCCCACAACCCTCAACCTTCTCTTCAAGCTGGCAGTGAAGCTCACTTTTACAAATCATGCCATACTACCAATTATGGAAGATTATCATTGTCTGACCTTGATCCATCGATGCTCATAGGTATCTTAATCTCTGGAAAAGACCACTGGATAAAGTGGAAAGAGGAAGCAAAAACCTCCAAAATTTTCAATATTTTGGACAAGCGGCCATCTGATCTCGACATGATCTGCGATGATGACATGGAGAGTGTCAGTTCCATATCAAATGACAGGAGTTTGCTAGCTGAATGTGATTACGTTGATGTCAGGCCATTTTTACAACATGATGGTACAGGTACTATCGAAATGGATGACAATTTTCAAGATGTGCAATGCAAAAAGCAAAATATAATGGTAATTGGGGAAAGTGGTATATCTAGCAGTACTGTAGATATAGAAGTCGAAAATGTACTTGTTGCTAATAGTACAACTGTTGCTATAGAATAAACCAAATATAACAATATAAATTATTATATATATTGTAAATGCTCGAATTACGGTTGAAAGTTACCCTGCATGATATTTTTCATCTCTTTTCCAGAGGTGAAAGTCTACATGAGGAACAATGCTTCTGATTCCCCCAGCTCATAGTTATTCTCTCTTTAGTGATATTGAGTATCGCTGAATCATCAAATCAGGATGTCCCATCATCGTAGTCGTGACTTGAGGCTTTGCACAGTATGCGCAGCTAACAACAATCGGTCGATGGAAGCACATAAAGTGCTACAAGAAGCAGGTTATGACGTTAGTTCTTATGGGACAGGCTCTGCGGTAAGGCTACCTGGACTTTCCATAGATAAGCCCAATGTGTACCCTTTTGGCACACCTTATAATGATATATATAATGATCTTCTCTCACAATCTGCAGATCGCTACAAATCCAACGGTCTTTTACAGATGCTGGATAGGAACAGAAAATTGAAGAGAGCCCCCGAGAAATGGCACGATCATGCTAAGATTTTTGATTTCGTTTTTACTTGTGAAGAAAGATGTTTTGATTCCGTTTGTGAAGATCTGATGAACCGAGGTGGTATCTTGAATAAAATGGTTCATGTAATAAATATTGATATTAAAGATGATAATGAAAATGCAAAAATTGGCGGTAAAGCGATCCTAAAATTAGCTGATCTGTTGAACGACAGAATAGAGGAATCCAATAAATCCGAAGCACAGTTTGAAGATGGTATAATGGATATTTTAACTGAATGGCAGAAGAAATACCCTCAGCTACCACTGTTGTACTCTCCCGCATACTATTGATCCAATATTTATAATTTCAGGTCTAACTACGCTTCAAGTTCATATTATTATCGAAATCTATATTTTGATTTAAAGATAACCCTATATATGTGTACCTGTGGTACTCCTATACAAATGAGTATATACGTCATTGTTATTACCAGTGAGAATGGGATAATTTACCTCCAACCCACACTCTCATAATATTACGATCATCTCCATTAAAAAACCACTTTGCCAGCAAATCTTCATGAGATATTTGTCGCCTTTCATTAGTCGTGTCCATAATATTTTTATCCTTCAAACTGACACACTTTTGCCAGTCGAAGACATCCACATTTGATCCTTCACTCTCGATATCAATTAATTGTGTATCAAATTGTTTTCCCAC
This sequence comes from Zygotorulaspora florentina, assembly GCA_003671575.3. NCBI lineage: Eukaryota > Fungi > Ascomycota > Saccharomycetes > Saccharomycetales > Saccharomycetaceae > Zygotorulaspora > Zygotorulaspora florentina. The sequence continues at coordinate 91,441 of PPJY03000020.1, read as the reverse complement.
CTCAAACGTCCCTAATGTGTCACCCATATCTAAGGCTTTAGCACCGCCGTGAGTGGCTAAATACAACGCGTCGTTCATCGATAATTTGGCGTGTTCGCGTTCTTCCGGGTCAGTTTCTTTCATTGCCAAGTGCCTGGAGACCAAATGGGCTTGCCTTGCAGTAGAAAGTATACTGCACGAAAATCCACCAGAGATATCGGTCCCCAATCCAACTTTTATATCCTGATCCAACAGCCAACGGACCTTGCATTCGCCAGAAGTGATCGAGGAATTTGATACGGGGCAATGAGAAATACCACAATCGCGAGTCTTAATCAATTTGGCTTCTTGTGCGGTAAGATGGACACAGTGTGCCAGAACGGTTTTCTTGGTGAGCAGATTGAACTTGTTATAAACATCAGTATAGGTTTCACATTGAGGAAACAGATTCCGGACCCACTCGATTTCATTGTCATTCTCTGAAAGATGAGTTTGAATGTGCAAATCACCGTATTCCCTCGAAAGTTCACTCAGCTTATTCATCAGTTCTTCGGAACAAGTCGGCGCAAATCTCGGCGTCAAAACAGGTAAAACTTTTGGATCACAAAGATCTTTTTGTAAATAATTGATGACCTCTTCACAGCTTTTCAAACAATCGTCCGTTGACTCAACGTAGAAGTCTGGTCCATTTCTGTCCATGCAAACCTTCCCAACTAAAGCCCTTTGATTTCTTTCGGAGCAAATCTTCCCCATTAGCTTTGTAGATTCGGGGTCTATGGTTGTATAGTAAGAAGCAGTAGTAGTGCCATTGGCTAAGGTTCTACTGACAACTTTATTATAGACTTCTTTAGCAATATCGAGGTTCTTTAAAGAAGATTCTAGGGGGAAGGTGTACGTCTCCAACCAATCTAGTAATGTTGAATTGCCGAAGATACCTGCATTTGGATACTGAGAGGCGTGTATATGCGTATCTATGAAACCGGGAAAGAAAAAGGTGGAAGACTGGTTCTGCGAAACACCTATATTAAGACCATCAACAAGCAATATCTCGGATTCTGATAAGCTTGGGTCGTAAGCCATGGCATCCAGCAAGGGGTCGCGAGAATCTTCAATGATGAACTGTATCGTGCCCTGATCCTCACCCAAGGAAACACCTATGCATGTTTTGTACCTTATTCTAAGTTCACCCAAAACAGGGGTATCGATAAAAGTGCCATAAAATACGGCGAATTTGGGACCGTCTTGTTTTACTAACGATATCATGGTTGCCGCGAGACGAGCTGTGTTATATTCTACGGCATCTGAAACGATCTATACTGACGCCAGTCGAAGATCTGTGTAGCTTTTTATATATTAAGCGATTCAAGGGGGATAACCGAAAAATTAAAGATCGCGAGCGTTACAAAGTTACTGATAAGTGCGTCTGATCGTATCTCTCCATCAATTCTGACATGGTTGACTAGTTTGTATTGTGCAGACATCGTGGTTGTCAGGTTACCCGATCGGTATATCCGAAAATCGAATCCGAACCCGAACCCGGCCGGGACGTCATGTAGCAAAAACCTCTCTGATATGAAAGATTGACTGGATGGATACAAGCGATGATTCCTTGATGCACTGGCTCCGTAATTTTGTCAATGGAAGAAGCTCAAAATTCTTGCTGATCTTAAGTCTCGCCTCTTCATTTCAACATTACATACAGTGAGCGAGGGCGATGTCTTGTCCGCTGCATGGGAGTTCCTGACGAAAGCGAAACGCATTCAGGTTTGGTTGGGATCTGGGGTTGACCAACAATTCTCGGAAATTCGGTCCTGTACGTACATGAAGCAACCCAGCATCGCGCGCCACCCCGTTCCATATTTGATGCTGTTCTCGGGGCAATGCGTGGACTTCATCAGCTCAATGTCTTGGGAGGCCGTGCTTGAAAGGTTGAACAATTTACCGTCACCTCACGGTGTGCAATATTTAGAAGCTTTGGTAGGAGCAGAGTCCAGGTTCGCAGCGCGGGAAGATTCTGTGGTAAGAAGTCTTCGTCTTGTCTCTCGAAACTTTTGGGCTCTTTTGTGACGGGAAGGTACTCGAAATTTGATATATAAGTCCGATACTACGGCGTCTTGTCTCGTAACATATGCTCAAGTCTTGGACTTTGATTTTGTAAACTATGGTCGTGGTTGGGGGCCTGACGATCCTCCATGCTTGAGTGATGAGTATTTTCCTAAAACGAAATTTTTACAGCTTCCTGGGAGACGTAACCGTGCCTTCTTCCACCAAGACAAGGTATCAAATGTAAAGTGTTGCCGTGCCAGGCCACTGGAGCGATGCGCCTTTATGGCGATTGGATGGCCCTGCCAGTACGCCGGGCGAAGTGAGCAAACGCCACATCTCCGAAATGTTTTCAAGTCAAATACATAGAGAAAAGTGATACCTTCAAAACTATTCAGCCCGGCAGTTTGAGAAAACCAAGAGTAGGTCTGCGCAAGATCAGGCAAGCTTCCCTTTCAAAATGTAGCAATAGTTTGGTCTTCGAAGGAAGTTGACTCCCTCCATGCATCCAATTTAAATTTGAGTCGTTTGAGCAGCAACTTCCTTGTAAATATTTTTATGAAATCAAATCTATGGCGGCGTGAGCGGTTGAGGTCACCGAACAGTTTCTAGCTGCTTGTCGGCAACAAAGCTGCTTATCTGGGGAGTACGGCTACCAGTATGTGTTTGTCGATTCTACCTCTTTTTGGCAGACACGCTGTCGCTGCGGGATAGCTTAGCCGCCGATCCGGAGCGTTTCTTTTTGTTTCGCAGATAATATGATTTGAGAGAATGGGCAAGATAGAAGAGAAGCTCCAAAGAGGAGCGTTTCGGTGAAGCTTAAGAGTGTAAATCTAAGCATAAGAATACAACCTACTCACGCATGAAGCAAAAAAAATGAGCTCGATTGGGCATAGGAGAGAAGCCTGTGATGTGCAGCATGTAATTAACTTCAACTTTCGGTCAGATGTATTCTATGACCTCAAGAAAAAACATGTTTTATGTATATTGAATTTTAGTACCGCAATGGAGCAAATGTCATCAAATTTTATTGACGGATAAAGCTCAACGCCATTGCGCTATTCGGCGAAACGAGAATCAAGAAGACCCTGCGCGAGGGTGACTGTGGCACATCAGGCCTATCTGGGACTACAATACGGTGGCCGCTTTTCCTCAAGACACTATCTTGCAACACTTGAAATGTATGTTTCGTGAGTCACACCCAAGTCGGAAGGCCTGGACTAGGCATGACATTTTCTTCTATGTTCTCGGACATTAGAGGGTAACGAGGCTGGGTTTGTCCTACATATTCGTGTGACGGGCTTTGTGGGTGCGCAGGACAAGCCTTATTATTCACTCCTGTCCGGCATTCCCTTTCGGCCTCTTCTCGCTCGGCATTAGCGCGATGCATCTGATCGAAGCAATATCATGCGCCACAAACAGCTCAGCCACCCTCTTCTCTGAGAAGCTCTCGATTTAGATTTAGCAACTCTCTTGGCAGCAGCTCACACCCTCCCACGTTTGAGGCGAGCGGATAGTCAAAAATGAGCAAAAGAGGAATTCGGTTCGTAGGAGCGCGTTGTGGGCGAAGTGCCCACAAAAGCCTTGGCAAAAACTTCCTTGACGATCGCAGGAGAAATGCCTCTAACGAAAGGTGCACATGCCTCTGTTGCACCAATCTGGCGTTGGTGATCTTCACCTAGCAAGGATGTCTTCTCTGACTTTTGTACTAATATAAATATACGTTTGTACATCACAGTAAGAAAGGCGTGCGCACGTTGTTGTTTTGGAGGTATATATTTTCCACTTCTTCGCTAAGAACTCATTGTCGTCGGGGTTAGCGTTGTTCGTTTCTCTTTTTTTCGTTTTCCGGTTTGCATTTCCTACACTCGTTCCATTAGCCATCTGTTTGTGGTTTGTTATATACTGAGTAGTAGTAGAGTCAAGATTTTTTCTTTGAGCCCCTGGAAGAGTAAGGTTTGTAGTATCATAACCAACACTTACAGAGCATTAGGTTTCTCTGATAAGCTATTCGATCAAACCTGGAATTGGCTATTCCAGTGCACCTGCTTTTTCTATGATTGGCTTCAAATCCTGGTCTGTTGTTTTCCTCCTCTACTTGATAGTAGCATTTACGATTTTTCTCTCAGCTCATGGAAGCCCGAGACATCATTCACATCATGAACACTCGTTCTCTTTCCCTTCGCTTGATAAGAGAGAATCGACTCAAGAAGTCTTTCTGAACATACATGAGCTTGGGATTTCCGGAAAAGGCTTGATCAGATTTTTCAAAAGACACATTTTACCTATTATTAGCGTCGATCAGAAAGAGAAAGCAAAGGCGCATCAGGCGGAAGAGGTCGAGGTATCGCAGTTCTATGACCTATTCAGGCGATATATTTACAACAGCTCCTTAGATGATGATGATGATGAAGATGGCGATAATAATAGAAAGAAAACGAGAAAATGTTCACCAAGTAACTCGATAGTTTCAAAGCTAACAAAAGGCGTTGACCCGCTGCCGATACACTCCCACAACGACTATTGGAGAAGTTTGCCACTTTTTGAGGCATTAGCTTTGGGTTGTTCGAGTGTTGAGGCGGACGTTTGGATTGTTCCAGAGAACTTACGTGACGATGAAGACAGGGGTGATGGGGATATATCAAAGCAATTTGCTTTGGCCGTCGGTCACAACGAGGCTTATTTGGATACACTGCATCAGACTCTGGACAAACTATACACGAAGCCTCTCGGGGACATGTTGGATCAGGTCAATTGTCTAGACACGAGTAAAAGAAATGGTGTTTTTTTCAATTCTCCAGAGACCACCTTATTTTTGTACATCGATTTCAAATCAAAAGATTCTGAAATGACGTATCGACTTTTGATGGATAAATACCTGAAACCTTTAATTGATTCGGAGTATCTATCCTTTTATGATACTAGCTCGGATAAAATAGTCTACAACCAACTTGCGATCATTTTGACTGGTGACTACCCGCGTGAGTTGAAGGTCATCGATAATGGCAATGGAGACCACGGCTATTTCTATAATAATAAAAGGTATGCCTTTTTGGATGCAGACTTATTAAGTCCAGAGACGGCAATCCCAAATACGTCAATAACGTCATCTGTCTCATTCACAAAACTTCTAGAGAGTTGTCGTTCTTCGCGGATTAAGACATTGTGGAGAGGTCGCTTAATTCACCCTGAAATCAACTGCATGAGCTCTCATATAGCCGAAAACCATAACAGAGGTTTGAAAACCAGGATATGGGGGGTACCTAGTTGGCCTGATCGCACTGCAAAAACTTTATGGCGACAACAAATTTTTGACTTACACTCAGATTTATTAAGTGTCGATAATCTCTTCCTAGCTACTTCGAGATTTTAACAAAGCTTGAATATATTCATCCAACCACTAAATAGATTATAATGATTCATTCTTCGATTTTCTGCTAACACTCAATGGTTTCCCATCTCAATACACGCCAATCGTGTGGGCTTTTATGACACGCCCTAAGATAAGCGGTAGCACTGAGCTTGAGAATGTTTCAACCGCTTCTGGGCTAAGTTGTTCTTCAGATGCACATCAAGGGTCTACGACTGCACTATTTGAGAGACTGACTGGTTGGCTGTCAATCACCTCCTGCTCCCACTTTTGATATTTTTGGTAGCAGTTCATTTAATGGGGGGAACAGCAAGAATGAAGCGCTACCTACAAGATGAAACAATAAGCTCTCTATTGGAAATCCTATCAACATATAGTTTCCCTTTAAAGTACCAAAGGAGAATAGCCTTGCCTCCAAGATGGATGGGTCTAATCATTTAGTATTCTTACCGCAAGCCTCGATAGGTAGATATATAGAGGTCGCTTGAGACTCCTTATCAATTACATGGAGAGAACGTATGCATCGGCAAGCTAGTCAAGTAGCAAGGAACTCCATTTCTGCGACTGAAGGCCCCCATTACTCTTCAGATATAACAGACAGAAAAGCGAAGAACTTTTCGTTCTCAAGCATGCATCTACAAGCTTGACCAATTGACAGAAAGACAGGAAGTATCCCGCATCTTTGGTGAAATCAGTATAGCGGTACTTCCAATGCTTAATATCATGAGAGGTCCACGTACCCAAACACTTAAAAATCTACGTAGGTCCGATATTATTTCGCCAGGAAGCCTTAATTGATGGACGTACGGCTTCGTGGAAAATTATCAGGGTATTTCCATCATTCCAACTTTGAATCAGAAAAGTATGGAAGAATAAAAGAATGAAATCAAAAATTATAAGACCCACCCGTTTCTACCAAAACCTTTCGAGATTTTTTTTCCACCTCCTAGGAGATGGAGAAATACCCCAAACAATGCTCGCCCTTCGAAAAGGACGCTTTTCAAAGCAAATTGTAACGTTGAGCTTCACATCAATCATTCAACCTTCACAATGAATTGGATCCATTAGAATCAATGATAATGAAAAGAAACGAATAACTCGACAAAGAAAAACATGTGCTTGAAATTCTCTCAAAAGTTTCCAGCTTCCCCAGCACTGATTGTACTCAGTACCTTACTTCTCCAGGCAGAAGAAACAAAGGGCCTCAACACTATCGCGGCAATACCGTAGAAGAATTGAGAACGAGGAAACGAAACGTCAGCAAGTACACTCTTCGCTCGTATGTGCAATTGACGAGGGAACTTACATCGATAATTCGATTGGCGAAGCCAATGCGATAAATGCATAGCATCCCTCAGATTGAAGATGTAAACTTGGTCAGCAGGACTTCTTGATCTCCTCTGACATCTTAAGGTAAGTATGAAGATTTTAAAAGTAAAATTTAAAGTGGGAACTAATAAAGAAGTGGTGAGCAGGAAAAGAATTTTTTTTATAGTCGAAATTATTTGAAAGTTGACAGAGCGCAGGAGGGTAACGCGATGAATCGTCACTTACATCAAGACAAATGTTTCTTGCTTTTTTATACATTAATATAATTCCATTCCACAACTCTATATGTGTTGCTTCCGACATTTCTTATCAATAAATCTTTTGTAGAAAGTTTTGAGGCTGCCTTCGCATCTATGAATCCATTGGCGACACCCCTTCCCTCACCAAGGTGATATGCACCACTAGTAACGAAGCCTATCAGATCAGAGACCCTGGGCAGTGGATGTTGGAGATCATGGTTTATTCTGCCATCAGATCTATACTGGCCTTTTTTTATGCTTCGCCAATAATCGACATCTTCTTCAGGGATTTGGTAAATACGAGCATTATCCTTCGGATGGCCTTTTCCAGGACATGTGCAGGATATTGCTCTAAGCAGTAATGGAGTTTCATTTATTGTCACTTGCGCCGGTTCTTCGCAACTGGTTGGTCTATTTTCTAATTCATTGTTTTCGATCAGTTTGATTGGTAGGCATCTAGGATTGTCAAGACAATGATCACTATTCAATGTGACGTCCTTATAAAACTCAAAAACATCATTTAAAACTAAAATGGCCCTGGATCCACTTGAATCAAACTGGGTGGTCCTGCCCTTCTCACAAAGCTTGGGATTTTCGCCAGCCTCAGTCAAATAACCCAGTCCATTTCTTAGTATTTGTAATAATTTCCAATCACAACTAAAATAATCGCCTATCTCTCCACGGAAAGATGGCATTTCTTCCTTGTGGATGTCGAGCAATCTCGCGAAATTGACTCTTTTACCGACCGGTTTCTTTTCCCATTTTAATTTTCTAGTGTCTCTTTGGTAGACCGAATTTTCCAAGTATCCTATGTCAGTAAACGGCCAATCTACGGGGAAGTACAACTTATGATTTTCGAAACTCAATTGCTGCAATTGTCTTAGGCCCATATGATAGACTCTTGAGACCTTTTTCAATTGGTACCAAAAAGGGAGAACCCAAAACCAAGGCAACATGAGTACCCAATCATCATTTCGTTCTCTCCTAACGATTAAGAGAGGAATTGAGGGGTCTGTTTTCGTATTGTGGGGGATCATGTTTCTATATTCGTTACAAGGACTGGTCAAAAATAGCTTTCGACGTCTGGCAGCCAACTGTTTTAGGGTTTGTTGGTTAGCGTATGATTCAGTTCTTTTTTTCTGATCGCACAATATTTGCAGTGTTTCACTGATTTCTTCTGAAGGGAACTCCTTTTGTAAGTTGAGCACGTCATCAACAGTTGGAGCTTTGGAAAAATTCGAAGTCGCAATTTTGGGTGCTGCTAAGTGTCTTGGATCCGTGCATTGAAATGCAAACATGGTTCTTTGAGGCAAGACAGATGTGTCGGCTAACTTGGCTGCTGAAGTAAGCTGCTGGAATGAAATACTCGGCGAATCCGTTCTTATGATAGAGGAGAGTGCGTTTAAAGATTTTGCACCTTTTAGTGTGATACTCCCCAAAGAATATCGACAATCCTCTAGTGAAATAACATCGCCGTGCTTCGCTAGTAGAGATTGAAAAATATTACTGTATATAGATGGATGGAGTCTTATCAACAAGCAGTGCTCATCAACCCATAACATATCAATTGGTCCTAAAACAGCTGGATCCTCGCTTTCAATATCGAAAGCTAATCCCTCAAACCAGTATCGCGATACCCGATACTTTTTCAATACTGAGCGTTTTCCAGCAAGTTTAGAAATGATGCTTTTCAAATTGTCGGTGTTCCCATCTTGGTTTGGCAGATCCCTCAGGATCATGGTTCCGTTGAAGCTTGTATCCATGCATAAGGCGCCATCTGAAGTGGCTGAGTTCCCACCTAAGCGGTGTGTCATTCTAAAACATTTCTGGGTCGGGGACCAGGGGATTTGAAACCCCCATCTCTTGATCATGTGTGATCGTTTGGCGTTCCAAATGTGAGTTGGTAGCCAAGTGAAAAAGCGCTGTCTCTTTAAGAATTTCAGGCGATTCTTAGGCACTGGAGCAAGCCCATTTAAGAGAGAATTGTCGTAGCTTCCCATCTTATTGTTCCTCGTGCTAAAAGGGTGTTTCCTGGCAGCTTTTATTTGCAGTCTCAGCGACTTTATTTTGGATCTGGTGTTCTTGTTGTTAGATAGAACTTCTTCTGGTAACGCCAATTTCATGGAAGCGGACTTGCTTGCCAACCTGAGTAGCTTGACCGACATTTTTGCTCTATACAATTGAGCAGCTGAGAGACCATGGCGCTTTTTAGACTTTTTAGGCATCATATGTTTTCCGTCAGATATCGCAGACTTTGGGTCATTCTTGGCCATCTCGCGCAACGCTCTATTGCGCATTCGCTTTGGGATTCGCTTAACATTATGTGATGCAGTTCTTCGACGCAGCTGGCGTGGTAGGGACTGAAATACTCTTGTTGAGCTCGCACATTTTGAGTTCAACATTGCGAATTGCAATTCCTTCATCTCGAACTCCCTCGAAGACACGAAGCCTGGTACCTTCAAAATTCCTCCGGACTCTGAAAGATCCGCGCTATTGTTAGAACCTGCATCAGACGCTCCAGTGCTTTTTCGAGTATCCACACGAACAGCTTCTGTCCTTATTGTTCTCGCATCCCGCACTTTCTGTCTCTTGAAGAGCTGATTCCTATTCAATTGCTTCTTGCCACCTGCACCGCCATTGGCCATTCTTGGGATTAATGATATTCCCTCTGCCGGTTGCAATAGCCTCACGAGTTGTCGTAGCTATGATGAGCTCATCACTTCACTCTTCAATACTGTCGATAGATCATTGCCGACGCAACTAGAAAATAGAGAGAGGGTAACAGAATATGAGAAAGACTGGTGTTCCGGTCGGAAATCCCGAATATGCACCAAGAAGGAGTCATTGGGACGCGGGGCCTTGACGGAGTCAGCACAATTCAGAAGTGCTTGACATCGGATTCCAATTTAATTAATAGATAATTAATTGAATGTATCATATGATTTTAATATAACCGTATTAAAGCACTCATATCCGACTCATTCACCACCAAACCGGTAAAGCATATCCACACTGATAAATGAGCATATGCCACAGCTTCTCTCGAGGAGTTAAAATAGTTCTTTTTTTTCTTTTTCTCGTCCATTCGATTGGTAGCTGATTATTGAGTCGCAATTAATTTAAATATGCGTGAAATTATCAGGTTTTATTTCGTTCTCTCCTACTGTGGAAATTTAATGTAGTATATGATTCTCTTTAGAACATACACACAATAATTTTACTCCTGGGTTACATTCAACAATTCTTATGTATGTCTTGCTTATATAGTCTATCTCTACCTTAGTTGTTATTACTTGGTTCGAAACAGTAACGTAGGTTTTCATTAACATACGTTCGAAGAAAGGCTTGGATCAGATAAGATCACATAGTACAGAAAGAATATTACAAGTTTTGTGATGGTTAACGTTGTCTTAGGTGCCCAATGGGGTGATGAAGGAAAGGGTAAACTAGTTGACTTACTAGTTGGTAAATATGATATTGTTGCCCGTTGTGCTGGTGGTAACAACGCCGGCCACACCATTGTTGTCGATGGTGTGAAATATGACTTCCACATGCTTCCCTCGGGACTAGTTAATCCCAACTGTCAAAACCTATTAGGAAACGGTGTCGTGATTCATGTGCCATCCTTCTTCAAGGAATTGGAAACTTTGGAAGCTAAGGGTTTGAACAATGCCAGAGAAAGATTATTCATTTCCTCAAGAGCCCATTTGGTTTTTGATTTCCATCAACGTACCGATAAGATGAGAGAGCTTGAACTATCCGGTGCTGCAAAGGATGGTAAAAACATCGGTACCACTGGTAAAGGTATTGGTCCAACTTATTCGACGAAGGCTTCTAGATCGGGGTTGAGAGTTCATCATCTTGTCAACGATAACCCTGAGGCTTGGGATCTTTTCGTTACCAAGTACAAGCGATTATTGGAAACTAGAAAACAGCGTTACGGTGACTTCGATTATGATGCCGAGGAGGAATTGGCCCGTTACAAGAAATACAGAGAGGAACTGAAACCATTTGTCGTTGATTCTGTTGTGTTCATGCACAAGGCAATTGAGGCCAAAAAAAGCATTCTTGTCGAAGGTGCTAACGCTTTGATGTTGGACATCGATTTTGGTACTTACCCTTACGTCACTTCTTCGAATACAGGTATTGGTGGTGTCATTACTGGCCTAGGTATCCCACCACGCACCATAGATGAAGTTTATGGTGTCGTAAAAGCCTACACTACAAGAGTCGGTGAAGGGCCTTTCCCAACAGAACAACTGAATGCAAATGGTGAAAAACTACAAGAGATTGGTGCTGAATTTGGTGTCACCACAGGTCGTAAGCGTCGTTGTGGTTGGTTGGATCTTGTTATTCTTAAGTATTCCACTTTGATTAACGGTTACACGAGTTTGAACATTACCAAACTAGATGTCCTAGATACTTTCAAAGAAATTCCAATTGGCATCTCTTACTCATTAAATGGTAAAAAGCTGGATTTATTCCCAGAAGATTTGACGACCTTGGGCAAAGTTGAGGTTGAATATGTCACCTTGCCAGGCTGGAATCAAGATATCACCAAAATCACTGATTATGAAGCCCTTCCTGAAAATGCAAAGAAGTACCTAAAGTATATTGAAGATTTCGTGGGAGTTCCAGTCGAGTGGGTTGGTACCGGTCCTTCAAGAGACTCCATGTTGCACATTGATGTTTAAACCTAGTGACATTGAGCAAAATATTTAGTGAAACTTTTTCCTTTGGAATGAAGACGTATTTTTCTTACTTAGCTGATTTCGATTATTTCGTGATAAATATTGTTTAAATACGATAAGTACTACTAAAAAATGAAACGAATTGCTAAGCTGTATTTAATTTTTCATAAAGACAATAGTCCATCTTCCTTAAACCATATACCTTGCCCCAACATGATGGGAAACGAGAGGAAAGGAGCTCATCGATCTTGGCCGGAACGTAAAAGGACCTACCTAGAATCTTAGAATTCTCCACATCTATGAATGTAGAGCATGACGCGGTAGCCCATCCTTCCGGCATTGATGCGGGGTCAAAGGCATCCTTTCTTTTATTAATTGGCGAGACAATATCAATGTAGTAATCACATTTTGAACTGGGCCAGATTTTCTCTTCATCAAAAATATTCCTTTTATTCATTCCGCTTGGGATCTTTCTGATCTTCGAGAAGATGCTACCATCTTCGGAGAAATCTCCTGGTAATAGTCCATCGAATCCAGAAGAAACAAATCTTAATCTGTAATTATCAGGCAGAAAAAATGAGTTTGGAAAATGATACCATTCGCGACCTGTGCATACATTGACTACATCACCTGTTTGAGCGTCCATATGGTATAGCGTTGAATAGACATGCAAAGGCCCGCTATAGTTGTCCAGTAAAGCGATTATTCTTGATGTAGCCTGTAATGTAACCAGTCCCACTGTGGCGTATTTAACCGCACTTCTTGAAAGCTTGCAATTGTTGAAGACATTTAAACATTTTGATAGGCCAACACAGGCACTCAAGGAAATTAAAGGATACATGGGATATAGGAACCGCTCTTCTTTGTGAGGCTGGGAAATAAAAATCACAACCCAAGTAATCATCGATAGCCATAAAGGCCATAATCTCTTGTGGAGGATACCGAAAACAGAAAAAATAAGTACCGGTAATGGGAAGTTAAGAATGAGATTGAACGCGTAGTAAGACCATGACTCAACACCAAAAATGTTTGGACCTGAAGATTCGTCAGCGTTTATAACGTTATACCAAAGGATATTCCATGATACTGGAGTGAATTTTCCATAGAAAAAAGAGTCTAAGGTAAAGGTAGCAGCAGTTACTAATGATATAATAACCATTGAATCGAATACAGTTCTCACAGTGATGATTAATTTGTGATGGAATAAGTAATGGAGACAAAGAGGTAAACTTAAAACCAAGACAAATGGCCACCCGAAAACACCACCAATGAGGTTAAAAGTGATACTTGCCAAAAAGCTGCCTGTCGAATCCCTTGAGAGATAATGTAATGCGTGCTTGATCGATCCAACATATAGTAGCATTGCAATTGCTGAAGGTAATAATTCCACGGAAGCATGAAACCATCCAGGGTTGAAAATCTGGAAGATCAACCAGTAATTAGCAACAGAAAGTGAGAGGGTGCAGGATATTTCACGGTGAAGATTCATCTCCAAGATAAAACTAGCTAGCCCAAGTAGTCCCCTTACAATGTAAAAATTCCATTCTGTATTAAAGGTAATTGCTTTGTTTAAAGGATAGAGGAAACTTGAAAACGGCAAAAGAAATGCCCATGATCTGATTGAGTACTCTGGGGAATATTCCCAGGTTTGTTTACCGAACCCTCTCACCAATAGGTTTAATGGCTCCCAATAATTGAACGTCTCGTCACAGTCTGATATGATTGAAAAAACAGGCTGCAAAAAAACTCGCGAAAATGCTAGCAGCATAATCAATGCCCCAGTGATCAATTTACACTTCATCTTTGGGTTCAATGTATGCCCGCCTCTCCAAGGAACTTTACTTGCTGAGATTATAAGATTCCGTTATTTGTGAGACTACGTGGTCTTTAAGAAAGATTTCGCCCATGAGCTTTACAGCCATGATCTATGCAAAATTTAAGAATCCAAGGGCAGCGGAGTTTGCAGAACAAAACCTAATTCTGACGAGCTAAAATGTTAGCTGGTCCTATGGTATATGGGTCTGATGAGCGACGTCGTCAACTCTATTTATACAACATCGTTATCTTGAGTTTTTCACAAAGAGCCATTTTTTCAGGCTGGGGGATTGATACAACTTGAAGCGGAATTAACCGGTTACGCAGAAACATGCGACCAGGTGGTATCGAACTTAAAACCTCATTCTTATATAGAAAAGCAAGTGATTTTATCCGATCGCGAGGAGCTCTACACACAATTGAAAGATTTAAGTTAAGAAACATTCAGTTACAATGACTTACTCTATCCCCACTAAGATTACTTCTAAAGAAATCGCTCAGGAATTCTTGGAAAGTTTCGATACTTTCCTGTTTGATTGCGATGGTGTTCTATGGCTAGGAACACATCTCCTGCCCAGCATTAAGGAAACTTTAGAACTTTTAACCAGCTTAGGCAAGAAGCTGGTCTTTGTCACAAACAACTCAACGAAGTCTCGTGCTGCTTACTCGAAGAAATTTGCATCATTCGGGATTCAAGTCTCCGAAGATCAAATATTTACCTCTGGTTATGCGTCTGCTGTCTATGTTCGCGATTTCTTGAAATTAGTGCCTGGCAAAGATAAAGTTTGGGTCTTCGGTGAAACGGGCATTTCTGAAGAGTTGTCCCTAATGGGTTATGAGTCCTTGGGAGGTAATGATCCAAGGTTAGATGAGACGTTTGATTTCAAGACTTCGCCCTTTTTGGTAAATGGTCTTGATCCAGATGTTCGTTGTGTGATTGCTGGTTTGGACACAAAGGTCAATTATCATCGTTTGGCTGTCAGTTTACAATATTTGCAGAAAGAGGATCAGGTCCACTTTGTTGGGACTAATGTTGACTCTACCTTTCCTCAAAAGGGGTTCATTTTCCCAGGTGCTGGCTCCACCATTGCGTCGCTTGCTTGCTCGTCTGGAAGAACGCCTATATATTGTGGTAAGCCAAACATAAACATGTTGAACACTATTGTCTCTGCTAAAAAACTAGATAAGTCCAGATGTTGTATGGTCGGAGATAGATTAAATACTGATATCAGGTTCGGCGTCGAAGGTAAGTTAGGTGGTACTCTGTTAGTTTTAACCGGTATTGAGACTGAGCAAAGAGCTTTAGAGAAGGATGCTGATCATCCACAACCTAAGTTTTACGCTGAGAAACTAGGTGATGTTTACGAACTGACCCATTGATAGATTGAGAATTTAGTTCACATCATTTATGTATTTTTGAATGAGTGATCACTTTAATAAGTAGAAGTATTTTTACGATATATTATACGTTTTATTTTAGGATATGCTTTACTGAGGAATTGTCAAACCTTCTAATCAATTATATTTGGCATCTCTGTGATTCTTTTATGTAGTGTCATTGAAAAACAAAACATAAAAAAAACTCAAATAAATGCTATTTATTTATTCCCAAGCGAAAATGAGTGAGTAATATGTATCGCCTACAAGACAAAAATATTACGTCGACTACCAGTGCTACTAATTTTTAGGTATACGGCATGGTTTAAGAAGTGGCATATCCAGACCTGCTGTTCAGCCTTCTGTATTTTTTTAGTTTAAAAAACCTAAAGGGCGAGAGGGCTGAACAACGTATTTCAAAATATTATATTGTAAATAAAAAATAAACACATTGTCAGCAGTTACTTCAGTATTTTACATATGCTGTCCAAACGATCGCTTTTTTGGCCTTTTGGGTAAAAAAATGTCCCAGCGGCGGCTAAATTCCTGATGAGTTCGCCCGTTCCTTAGGATTTACGGTAAAGAACTTTAATTGGAAAATTCCAATTCTGCAGCTGTACCCTAATATTCATAGAATCTCAAGGTGAAGCCCCATTAGCTATTAAAATAAAACTTTCAAGAAATGGTATTAACAGAAGTAAGTTTCAAGAAAGAATGAATCTGAAGAAGTATTTACTCTTCACTCTGAAGGAAGTTTAGCGCTATGAAAATTTGTCAGAGCAAGTGATTATAGTATGAAAGAGCTTCTGTTGGATCCCAAATAAGATTTTGACAAAAACTTCTCGATAGAAACCAATCCCACGAACTTCTCGCTCGCGTGCTTGTATTTCAGGTTCATTGCAGACTAGAGTTCTCATAAATTAGTTATCTCTGCAGAAGACGCGCGGGGAGTAATTCGCGCGCCTTTGTCGCTTTGATCAAGACCACTCGCGATGCCCATAAAATCAGGGCAGGTTACCTTTATGGTAAGAAGAGCTCGATTACCACGGTGTTCCAAGGCAGTTCCTAATGATCAATAACTCCAAATCCTCATCCCAGCAACTGATTTCTTGCCCGATCTGCAATAAGAAGATACCCTATTCTTCCATCAATTCCCATCTGGATACATGTACTGCTGCAAGCAAGCAGTCCAGTCGAAATCAACCAACATTGACAAGCGTCTTAATAGGAGGACGAAAAAGAAAGAATCCTGCCGCTGAGGTGGAGCTTGTTGACCTAGAGTCTATTTCTGACACCCTGGAAGGCGAGGATAGTAAATCAAATTCAAGTCTTCAAACAGCTTCCGATTCGAAGAAGGCAAAGATTGCCATAGCGAAGAACAGCGATGACTATGAGTTCCGATGGCTGCAGAAAATCAGTCACCTGCCTTTGAGTGAAAAGCTACGACCCAAAGATATAAGGGAATATGTTGGGCAGCAGCATATACTCTCTCAAGAAAATGGTACTTTGTTTAAGTACATAAAGGAGGGGGTAATACCGTCAATGATTTTGTGGGGTCCACCAGGGGTTGGTAAAACTTCCCTAGCGAGGCTGCTTACCAGAACGGCCACTAACAACGGCGCGACCTATCAACTGGTTGAGACAAGTGCTACTAAGGCCAATACTCAGGAATTACGCTCTATCTTTGAAAAATCGAAAAACGACTACCACTTGACCAAAAGAAGAACCGTTCTTTTCATAGATGAGATTCACCGGTTCAACAAGAGTCAGCAGGACCTGCTGCTACCATATGTGGAAAATGGTGATATTGTTCTAATTGGGGCAACAACAGAAAACCCCAGTTTCCAATTGAATAACGCTTTGATCAGTCGATGTCATGTGTTTGTCCTAGAGAAATTAACTACAAATGAAATATGTATTGTTCTTTCTAGAGGCATAGCGCTTCTTAATAGATTGAGAAATCACGTTTGGAAAAATGGGCAGCCATTAAAATTGTCCAGATCTATCCTAGAGTATATTGCAAGTCTCTCTGTGGGGGACACAAGACGTGCTCTAAATTTATTAGAAATGTTAGAAGTCTCAACAAGAGGAATGCCCAATGGGGAGGAATTAGACATTGGAGATGTCAAATCTATTTTAAAGAATAAAGGCTCTACCGGAGTTAGCACTTACTATGATACAAGTGGTGATAATCATTACGATACGATTTCCGCATTCCATAAGGCCATACGAGGTTCGGACGAAAATGCATCATTATATTACCTAGCTCGAATGTTGCAAGGCGGAGAAGATCCGTTGTATATTGGACGTAGAATGATCAGAATAGCAAGTGAAGATATTGGAATCAGAGACAATTCGCTGCTACCCTTAGCAGTAGCTACACACGATGCTGTGCAAAAGGTTGGTTTGCCGGAGGCAGATTTAGCACTAGCACAGTGCTGTGTAGCGTTATCGAGAGCACCAAAATCTGTCGATCTCTACCGAGGCTGGAATCAATTAAAATCCATGCTAAAAGAAAACGTATACGGAATGGCATCAAGCGAAATCCCAATGCATATAAGAAATGCCCCAACATCATTGATGGAAGAACTTGGATATCGCAAAGGGTACAAATACAATCCTGACTTTATAGATGGAAAAGTGAAGCAGGAATATTTCCCAGAAGAAGTACTTGAGCAATGTGAAGATAAAGAAGATCTTCTTTTTTTGAAGGGAGAACATCTGGGTAGAAGGAAAGATACAGATCTTGATGAAACCCAGGCAGAAAGGAAAGCAAATATATAATAAAATGAGATAAAATATAGTAGAATAAAAAAAAATAAAACAGGATAAATGCATATGTTACACGTAATTATCGACTTACGATCCGGGAAAAATGTTACTGAAGCGCAAATGAGGAGACCGAAAGAGTCGATAACTGATCAAACTTTAATTTTGAATGTAGATCAAAGTTCGACACCATAATATTTGGACAGCTCTTCTTTGCCAAGACTGAACTCGTGTCTGGCTTGGACTAAGGCTTTTTCAATAGCGTTCAGATAGACCGAGTCATCTTCATCGGCATCACTAGACCCACCGCTGGAGTTTAGGTCTTCGGTGCTGGAAAAGTTGTTTTCCTTTTTCCTCCCCAAGTTCTGTATACGCTCACAGACCCAAGCTATCCTTTGAAGGCCTAAGGCCGACGACGAACCCTTGAGGAAATGGCCCAAACCATCTAATTTTTTCAGATCTTTGGTCTGCTGCACGTCCACTTCCATTTCTTCGAATGTGCTTGAGGCCTGGTCCAGAAATTGAATGATAAGCCCTTTGGAGAACCCAGGATCATCCTCGTCCATAGACACAATCTCATTTAGTATACTCCAATTGATGACTTCCTTTGGTATTGTCATATTACAACCACACTAAGCAACCAAATATGCCTTTTTTTCTAATCACTATATTCACGTTGAACTGACCCGAAACGAAAGAAGCAAAAGAGTTGTCGAATGAGACAACCAAGTTTGTTCCCTTATTTGCGATGAACCCTGAGCCAAAGGTTAGTTTCGAAAATAGAAAGACGCTATTGATCGATACGCTTCTCTTCACTTTTCAATGCTTTTCCGGTCACGATGACTGCACCCCCCTGGCCAAATTTTTCAAACAATCTAAATTCGATGCACGTAATTCACGTGGGGAGTGATTAATTGGATTTCTGTTTAATTGAGACCCAAAAGGCCTCGAAGTAGAAGAGATGAGATGTGTTGCGCTATATAAGGAACGTCGCCGAGGAATTATTGTCGAGAAGTTGGTGCACGCAGGGCAGGTGGAAGGTGATAAAACAAAAACCAACAGTTTCTGATGAGAGGGCCTCCAATACAAGTGTGGCCACTATTCCTGATCTGTATCTGCTTTGGAATTTATGCCTCAGTTGAACTAATCCATCTCGGGGATTCATCAATGGGAGTTCCCCCCGAGAAGAGCCTGCCCAAGCTAACGCTGTACGAGAGGGTTACTGATTTTGCGACGGGAGATAGGGATTTCAGGTTAATTTTCATTGGCGACGTCCACGGTCAATATGATGACCTGCAGAGCCTAATCAATGAGGAGATCGGTGGGCTAGACGAAGAAACCACCATATTCTTGCTGGGTGACATGGTCAATAAGGGCCCTGACTCTGATAAGGTTGTTTCGTTCATTTTAAACAATAAATCCAACGTGAGGTGCATCATGGGAAACCATGATTTGGCCGTTTTGTTCGCTTATATGAACCCCAAGCTGAACAGAATCCCTCTGAGGAAAATTCGGAAGAGTTTGAGACCTTTGGAGGTCGATGTGAGCGAAGAGTCTTTCTTTCCTGATGACGTCACGAAAGTTAAAGAATCGCATACTATCATAGCGGAAGAGCTCGGCTTCGAGACGTTGAAAGATTTCAGCTCACATTGCCCAGTCTCCATGGAGATAGAGCTACCAGATGGCACATCACTATTCAATGTTCACGCAGGAATGCTCCCCGGCGACTTCATCGAGACGATGCCGACAGTTGGGTCTGTAACTGAAATGAAATTCGTAGATCCTGAGGATTGGTCAGATTACTCGAAAGAAGAGGACGAGTATCACGATACGCGTTGGTACAAATTTTGGAAGGGCTCTGCCTTGCACAAGAAATTTAAGCACATCACAGTGTTGTATGGGCACGATGCCAACAAAGGCCTCAATCTGCATCAGCATACTAAAGGCATGGACTCCGGATGCGTCAAAGGTGGCAAGCTAAGCGGTTTCATGTATTCGTACAACCATAAAAACCACAAGCTGACCCACAAACTTCTGCAAACCGATTGTGAGGGCTATGATTTCTAACTGCATTCTTCACATGTATGGTATATATACGTAACGTAATAATTCAAATATTCTCATTGGCGCCTTTGCTTACCCGCCCCTTCGCGGTGCGAAGTTCATCACATTTCAGAGATTACACAACTTTTGAAAATAAACAAAGGAGAGAAATTTGAATCTTGATCAAAATCCCAAACATCCACCACCTAAACACCATATACAAAAGACCTAAACCCCACAGCAAAAGTATTTGGCAAGGTAACAGATCAAAAACAATCGTAAAAAGTTCAGTTATGTCGAGCCCAACAGATTTTGATACTGCTCCAGACGAGTTTGTTGATAGCTTGAGCTCTAATGTCGGCGATGCGGCAGCAGGGGTCACGCCTACGAATAAGAAATCAGATGTCGCATCGGAGCGCGATGGCCAAACTAATGAGAGTGACGCTGACGAGGTGAATGTGAAACTAGAAGAGAAGAAGGGTGCGTCGCCCAGAAAGAACATTGAAGACCGCTCGCAAACTTCTGCAGCTGCCACTGAGGCGCATGCTGAGACCCTAGCTGCTGATAACTCGAATGGCACGCACGGGTTGTTGTTCTCAGGCATGTCATTTTATTTGAATCGTGATGCGTCTGCTCACGATTCAGCTACAGACGCAGACCAATTGGATCGACTCATTGAAACAAACGGTGGTAAGACTTTGAGCCAGCTGCCAAAGCTTGCGTCCAATTCTAAAGATGTCTTTGTCGTATCACCCTATAATGATACGAGACTGCCAACTGTGACCCCAACTTATATCAGGGCATGCTGCCAGAATAATACCTTACTAAAAATTGAGAACTATCTGGTTCCGTTCGATGAGTTCCGGTCCGTAATAGATACTCAATTGCACGATGAACACGACGAACACGGCGAGCATAGAGAGAATGGCGCAGGTACACTGCAAGACGGGTCTGGCAGAGCGAAACACGATTTCGAAAATGGGACCATCTTCGATACCAATGCCGGTGAGAGCAACAACGAAAATTCTGAGGGTAAAGAAGCCGAGGACGATTTTAAAACTGGAAAAGAAACGGACGCCATCGAAAATACTCGTCAGTCCTCTGAGACTGGTGTTGCCGTTAACATCCCTGTAACGAAACCGGAAGGCTCATCACGTTCCAACAATGAGACAGATGAAAACGGGGAACCGCTGGCCGAGATTGTGGATCACGATTCTTCAAAGATTAATGATCAAGGAACTATCTCAAGAATACCACAGGAGGCGTATTCAGAACACTCTCAAAGTACAGGTGTTCAGCACGAGAATAATGCTTACGATTCAACAAGGACCATGCTTGCAAGGGCTAATATGCCAACTCACAACAAAGCATCGTTCACTGAGGCAGAAGATGAATTCATTCTGGATGTTGTAAGGAAAAATCCTACGAGAAGAACTACACACACTTTATATGATGAAATATCTCATTACGTTCCCAACCACACAGGTAATTCCATTAGGCATCGTTTCCGCGTCTATCTTTCCAAGAGGTTGGAGTTCGTTTATGAGGTTGACAAATATGGGAAATTGATACGTGATGAAAATGGAAACTTGATCAAGACTAAAATTTTACCACCCTCAATAAAAAAAAAATTTACGGCTGATGAGGACTACTCTCTGGCCATTGGCATAAAGAAACAATTCTATCGCGATCTGTATCAAATCGATCCTGACACAGGCGTTTCCCTTATAACAGATGAGGACAGCCCCACGGCTGTTGCCAAGAGAAATATGACAATGGACCCAAACCACGTTCCCGGCACGGAACCAAGCTTCCCAGATTACCGTGTCAATGATAGGAGGGGTCCAATTGCAAGAGAATTTTTCAAGCAATTTGGCGAGGTTCACTCTACCCATACAGAAAATGCTTGGCGAGATAGGTTCAGAAAATTTTTATTAACGTACGGTATAGACAATTACATTCAATATTACGAGGCGGAAAAGAGCCAAGGAAACGTACCAGAGCCCATGAAAAACTTGACCAATAGAGTGAAACGGCCCGGCATTCCAACTCCAGGAAATTACAATTCTGCTGCTAAAAGGGCTAGAATATATGGTGCAGATAAGACCCAGCAAGCCAGTACATCTTCTGTTGCGGATACAGCTGCTGCTGCCGCCGCCGCAGTAGCTGCTGGAAATGCAAGCGGCCATATGGAAGCCGGAACTGGTCATTACGCTATTCCTGAAAGTGAGTTACTGGACGAGGACACAATGAATTTCATCTCCAGTTTGAAGAATGACTTATCCAAAATTGACAGTAGTATTCCCTTCGAGTATCCACAAGAAATTGCGGAAGCAATACGCAATGACTTTTCAAATGAAGAAGCCGAATATGACAATATAAATCCGGATTCCATTCCATTCCCGCCAGAGATTGCTAGCATCGATTTATTTTTGCCCCAGTTCTTTCGTATGTCGAGCACCGGAGAGTTCCTGGAGAAGGTTCACGAAGTTATATCGAGGGACTATGAGCCTTCACAAGCTGAAAAATTAGTGCAGGATCTTTGCGATGAAGCCGGTGTACGTAAAACCTTTAGCACCAGTATTTTGACCGCTTTGTCGGGGGATTTAATGGTATTCCCACGTTATTTCTTAAACATGTTTAAGCACAACGTCAATCCTCCTCCAAATGTCCCTGGTATCTGGACTAGAGAGGATGATAGGATGCTACGGTCCAACAAGGAAGAAGATATAAGAGCATTAACAAAAAGACATGGAACAGGAAGGATGGAAATGAGAAAAAAATTTGTAGAGAAAGATTTAATTTGATACGGCTAAGATTATTATGGGAATAATGTGAACATTCACTTGCTTTAGTTCATCCAATTGGAGTTAATTTTGTTTAATTTTCTTTAGTGTATTTTTGAGGTTGGGCTAATTCAGCGACCTTTATTTTACAACGACTGCTTTGCAGAGGCTGTTTTGCCAAGAAGATTTAATAGTAGTTCTATTTAGCTAAACGTATTCTATGGATGCTGCAGAGTACCTGTTAATTAATGTTCACAGGCACAACTAGGCGCTAATCTGTGCAGCTAACTCAATCTGCTCTCTGAAACAGTTGGGAGTCAGATTCTACTATATTACATTCAACTTGAGGTACTTTAACAATCTGCATCCAATTTCAAAATTATGGGCCGCTCGATTAAGCTACGATCGTCACCTTAAGTCAGATCTCTATGCCTTGTGATCATGCACGTGAAAGGTGATATTTCACTTAGTGTGGCAAATTTTTCTTGCAAGGAAAGCTCCAATCTAGGCGACTAGCTAACAATGAAGTAAAGTTGTACACTTTTAATAATTGAAGAGCAGCACTTAATTTTTGGCACATAGGCAAGCTGTTTTACATTTTCGATGAGTGTTCAAATTTTTGGAGACCAAGTTACCGAAGAGAGAGCCGAAAATGCTCGTATGTCGGCTTTCGTTGGGGCCATCGCTGTTGGTGACCTTGTGAAGAGTACTCTAGGCCCCAAGGGTATGGACAAACTATTACAGAGTGCCTCCAGTGACAAATCTTTAGTTACCAATGATGGTGCTACTATTCTAAAGTCAATTCCATTAGATAATCCAGCAGCAAAAGTTCTGGTTAATATAAGTAAGGTTCAGGATGATGAAATTGGTGATGGTACAACCAGTGTAACCGTTTTGAGCGCAGAACTTTTGAGAGAGGCAGAAAAGCTTATCGAACAGTCTAAAATCCATCCACAGACCATTATAGAGGGTTTTAGAATTGCATCTCATGCTGCCTTGAGCGCGTTAGAAAAGGTAGCTGTTGATAATTCACCGGATAAAAAGAGATTCCATGAGGATTTGATCCACATATCTAAGACCACCTTATCTTCCAAGATTCTATCTCAAGATAAAGAACATTTTGCAAATCTCTCTACCGAAGCTATATTAAGATTGAAAGGCTCTACGAATTTAGAACATATTCAAATCATTAAGATCCTTGGTGGCAAATTATCTGACTCATTCCTTGATGAAGGTTTCATTCTTGGAAAAAAGTTTGGTAACAATCAACCTAAAAGGGTCGAGAATGCCAAAATTTTAATCGCCAATACCTCCTTAGACACTGATAAAGTCAAAGTGTTTGGAACTAAATTTAAAGTCGATTCGACCTCAAAATTAGCCCAATTAGAGAAGGCTGAACGTGAAAAGATGAAAAGTAAAATTGCTAAGATATCAAAGTTTGGTATCAATACTTTCATCAACAGGCAGCTGATTTACGACTATCCAGAACAGCTATTTACTGACTTGGGCATAAATTCTATCGAGCATGCTGACTTTGAAGGTGTAGAGCGACTAGCGCTAGTGACTGGTGGTGAGGTCGTTTCCACGTTTGATGAACCAAGCAAATGTAAACTCGGTGAATGTGATCTTATTGAAGAAGTCATGATCGGAGAGGACTCATATCTAAAGTTTAGCGGTTGCAAAGCAGGTGAAGCCTGTACGATTGTCTTGAGGGGTGCCACAGACCAAGTACTAGACGAAGCCGAAAGATCTCTGCATGATGCGCTTTCCGTATTATCACAAACCACCAAGGAAACCAGAACTGTTTTAGGTGGGGGCTGTGCAGAGATGTTAATGTCTAAGGCTGTTGATACTGCCGCACAAAATGTTGATGGTAAAAAATCATTAGCCGTAGAAGCATTCGCAAGAGCTCTAAGGCAGCTACCAACCATATTGGCTGATAACGCTGGTTTCGATAGCAGCGAGTTAGTCGCAAAGCTAAGGTCTTCTATTTACAATGGTATGTCCACCTCAGGTCTTGATTTAAACAACGGAACCATAGCTGACATGAGAGAACTGGGCATAGTCGAAAGCTACAAACTCAAAAGGGCAGTAGTCAGCTCAGCGTCAGAGGCAGCTGAAGTTCTGCTACGTGTAGACAACATTATTCGCGCTAAACCAAGAACCGCCAACAGACAACATATGTAATGCACCGTAGTCATCGTTACTTCCATTTGTAACTAGTTTAAAAAATGCCATTCTTTATACAATATAAAATTAAAATTGGTGATTTTGTGATGTACAGCAAAGAGATCAATGAAATGACTCTATTTCCGCCCTCAAAGACTGCAGCTCCGATTGCTTGTTACCCAAGTAACTTTCGAGAACAGCTATCTGCTCTTCAATATTTTCCAAGTCATCCTTGGCCCCTTTAACGTTGATAGGTACGGACAAATTCTTGTTTCTATTATGTTCTATGGCCCTTTGTTCCAGGTACGCCAACAGCCCTTCAAGCTGCTCCCTAATCAAGGCCGAGGTATTTTGAGGTGATGATCTGTTCTGCGATGACACCTGGGCTAAGGCTGCCTCCACTTGAGCAAGTTCTTCTTCAAGCTTTTCAATATCAGCGTCACTGTAGTGCTCGTTCGACACTGACGTGTGTTCACTAGTTTTACTGCCGTAGGAGCTGTTACTTCCAGGGCCAGTGACACCGCCTGCATGTCTATCATTTTCTCTGCTTTCATCGATGCCTCTTTTCGATAGTACACTCTCTTTTGTGGGGACAGGTGCTATCTTTTTCACCTCCCCTTGTTTGGAGTTCATATCGTAAGAAACTCTTTCCTTATTACAAATATCAAACATGGCTTTTGGAAGCTCTGAGGGTATTTTGGCGCCTACGTCATTGCACTGCCTTAGACAGTGAATAAAATAAAATGCAGGATCCTTATCGATTGAGGGCAAGCCCTTTGGGTTCACTAAATTCCATACTCTATCGAGATCACTTGGACCAAGATTGAAAAATTTCGCCTTGATAGCATAAGAAAGAGATGGGAAGGCAACTGTACCATCCCTGGACAGTTGGCAAGACTCCAAAATCTTCGCGTACTGGGCCATGTCTTCGGGGGACATATACCAATCCACCTGGGGCTGCTCAGCTTTGGGGACTTCTTCGTTTTCCTGCTGTTTTCTTTTCTTTCTCTCCTTAATCAAAGCAGATTTGCTTCCTGGCACCAACCAGTCTGGCAACTCATCCGGAACATTGTCAATGTTCTTGTTGACCATGTCAAAGATCAAACGCATGCAGATGACGAATTCCTCAAAATCAAGGTTATCATCATCATCAATATCGGCCAAAAACCAAATCTTGTTCAGCACAGAAGAATCAAGTTTTGAATTGTAAAGGATCGGGGACACCTGGTCATGATTCAACTTGTTATCTACAGGTTTTAGCCCCGAAAAAATCTGCCAATACTTCTTGATTTCAAATTGCTCCAACTTGGGCATGTCTCCTCAAAGTTTATAACGTCGAATCCGCGGGAAGTACCAAGGGCAGCTTATTTGGATCAATTAGTTTACTGCAGAAAATTATGGGTCCAATATACTTTTTCAATTATTGTTCAAAAGGGGCTCTAGATTCAGTGCGCTCGTCATGATCGCCACCCGTACACGACATTGAATCTGGTACGATGATCGCCGCAGAGACAGTCACGTGATGATATAATCTACACACCAACGCTAGCATCAGAATGCCTTCCAAGATGCTGCTAGTGACGCAGCCTTCCTATTGGTGCGACTATGTCAATTCATGTTTCGTTAGTGGGTCCAGTTTACTGTGCAGCACTGGCCCAGCGTCTAGTTTCAGAGCTGCTTGTTCCTCTGCGAGGCAGGGAGCTCTTAGATATATCGAATTAAACCCAATTGGGAGAGGTTATTCCTGTATCCTGACACAACTTACACGGCTATTGGTCGCACCCACTCCTTCGAGTTGAAGCCTTATCTAGCGTGTCACTGTGCAACGTGCGATTGTGCAGAAAAGGCACTGGACGGACTTTAACGCGTAAATTTTCCAATTTCGCGGTTTTCAGACCTCCTGAAGAGCTAACACCAACATTAATTAAGGTTCTTTTCGCGTTACGCCTTACTATCGCGAATGCGAAAAAATATGGAGCTGTAAAAATTGCAGCTCTTTCCTGTTTCAGAGAAATTCTTCATCGAGCAGGTTCTAATAGCAGGTCTCAAGGACAATATGCCTTGCGTTACACTTTGGTTGGATGAGTATGTAAAACAAGAGTAAATGTGAATGTTTCCCGCTTTCTTGTCCACTTCTCTTCACTTTTTAAGTCGTACCTGAGGGCAAGTTTCCAGAGTTTCGTCAAGAAGACTACACGAATATATCAATCAAATCAAACCATATATGAAGAACCTCCCAAAGCTGGCTCTGCTGCCCTTGGTTTTTCTTCTGGGACTCTCGTGTCTTTCACACGGCCAACCATACGAAGCGTACCCCATCGATAAGCAGCTCCCCCCGGTAGCCAGGGTAGGCGAACAATTCAGCTTCCAACTTTCCAATGACACATACAAGTCTTCTTTCAATGAAGGAACGCAAATAACATACCAAGCATACGATTTGCCCGATTGGCTATCATTTGACTCCTCTTCTCGAACGCTAAGTGGAACTGCGAATTCTAGTGATTTAGGCGACGACATTGAGAAACTCTACTTTTCATTTACCCTCGAGGGCACAGATCCCTCGGACAAGTCTAAATTCAATGATACCCAGCAATTGGTTTTGAGCAATTATTCAAGTATCAACCTCGCTAATAATTTCAATCTGTTAGCATTGCTGAAGAACTACGGTCCAACGAATGGGAAAAGTGGTCTGATTCTTTCCCCCAAAGAAATATTTAATGTAACATTTGATAGAACGACGTTTACCAGTGAGAGCACTATAGTTGCGTATTACGGTCGCGTAGAACAGTATAATGCCCCTCTGCCTAACTGGGTAGTTTTTGATCAAAACAATCTGAAATTTAGCGGGACTGCTCCAGTAGTTAATTCTGATATCGCCCCTCAACTTACTTACAGCCTGGTCCTAATTGCCACAGATATCGAAGGGTTTGCGGGCATAAGTGTCCCCTTTGATTTGGTGATCGGAGCCCATGAGTTGACTACCTCAATCCAGAATAGCCTAGTTGTCAATGTCACAAGTGAGGGTGAGTTTAATTACAATTTACCCATGGATTATGTGTATTTTGATGGCGATCAAATCAAATCGGGTGATTTAGGTTCCGTGAACTTGGTTGATGCTCCCTCTTGGGTCAAATTAGATAACACTACATTATCTGGTTCCATGCCGCTTCAAGACTCTTCGACTTCTTCAAATTTTTCGGTTGCAATATATGACAAATATTCCGATGTCATTTACTTAAACCTGATGGTAGAATCGACAAGTCAGCTGTTTGCAGTGTCCTCATTATCGAACATTAATGCGACTCGTGGGGAATGGTTTGAATATTCATTCTTGCCCTCACAATTCACGGATTATTCAAGCACTGACGTTTCTGTCAATTATACGAACTCTACTGAATCTCATGAGTGGATTGCTTTCAAATCTTCCAACCTGACGTTATCAGGTCTGGTACCAGATGATTTCAATTCGTTATCAATGGATCTAATTGCAACTAGCGGAGATATTAAACAAAATCTCGATTTTCAAATCATTGGAATGGACAGTTTAACGAAACAACATAATCTCACCCACAATTCAACAAGTTCTATTGCATCTTCAAGCACAAGCACAAGCATACAGACAAGCTCAAGGTCTATGTCTACCTCTCATCCTTCGTCTCCAACCACCACAGCATCCGCGACAACAAGCGCGGCAACATCTCCTTTAGTGAACAAGAATAGCTCACATAAGGCGACTGCAATTGCTTGTGGTGTGGCAATACCTTTAGGTTTAATTGCATTGATAGCAATTGTCTTTCTTCTATTTTGGAGGCGCAGAAGAAGTGACAAGAGCAATGATAAAGAGAATGCTCCAAACATTAGTGGCCCCGATGTCAACAACCCAGCAAATAGACCAAACCAAGCAGCGGGAGCTGTTTTGGCTGATCCTTTCGACGATTCGAACTCTTCGATGACCACGAATGCCCAAAGGTTGGGTGCCCTAAATGCAATGAAACTTGATGAAGCATCATCCACCGGCTCGGAGGCTTCAACGATAGATGAAAAGCGATCTTCGTTAGAGAGCGCCGACTTCTATCACGACCACAAAATATCTCAAAGCACTGAACAGTTAATTCAAAAGCCAAACGAAAATTTTTTTGACCCTCAGAATAGGTCTTCTTCAGTATATCTGGATAGTGAGCCCGCAAACAGAAAATCTTGGAGATACAAATTGAGTCCTAGAAAAACCAATAATGGGCTTCTTAGAGATAGTTGCATATCCAGTAGCACTGTTTCAACGACCGATTTTATGAATACGATTATAACAGACGATCGTCAACTCCCTAAGGATCCAAGAAAATCTACTCTTGGTTTACGAGACTCTGTATTTTTGGACCGAAATTCTCCTGTAAGCAAAGCTCCTCTAAAGTCAGGAGTACAGTTTGGATCTCCGAAATTTGTGATACCAGTTTCAGACGAACAAAGTAATTTATCCTCTAACTATAAATCAGTGACAAGTCCAACGAGCTCCTCATCCGATGAGTTCGTGCCTGTCAAGAATGGTGAAAACTATAATTGGGTACACCGCCCAAAGCCAGATAGGCAACCAAGCGGGAAAAGACTAGTTAAATCTAGTAACTTGGGAAAGGTAAATGTCGGCCAGGCTGCTGAAGTGGAAGGTCATGTACCTGAGCAAATATAATAGCTGCTAACCACTGGGTTTGTGGTTTGTAAAGGTATAAAGGTACTAAGTCTGGCACCTTTCAAAGCGGTTTATTGTTATCAGTCGAATAAATAGTAAGTGTTGTATTAATAAAAATTAAATAATGAAAAAATAACTCAAAAAAGCTTAATGATTATGGCTTGTATAGAAATCAAACATAGAAGTTTGACAAAATTGAGCCAAAATATTACTTTCACATATTAAAAGAATATAGTCGTTATTTAGTTTGTTCCTTGATGCTTTTTGCATACATGGCAGTCTCAGTGGCACGTCTTCTACCTTGGATATACTCGATCATTTCGGAGTAGGATTCAGGAACAACCGTACCATAGCCTGGTGCACCGATTTGTTCTTCGTTCAAATCCCTTGGGGCGAAGAAGGAATAAATGAAAGAACCACTCTTTTCTAACTTCTCTGAAGCCAGTTCCTGAACCATGGTATCAACTTTTATTTGAATCAATGTACCTGGCTTTGAAAGGAAGTCATCATCGTTAAGTGATAAATTGTTCACTGGCGTAGGCTGAAAATGGAAAATAGTGTTACCGTCGATTGAAGTATCCGTCACTGATTTAACATTTGGCTTATAAGAATCTTCATGTAAATGTTCGGTATAGACCACCGTAGCATCCATGTGTAAAACAGACCCTACAGGAACGGGCGTATTGAAAGTTAAAGAATCCAAGGATACAAATCTGGGCAAAGCATGAGAGAACGATGCTGCGCAGCAATAAGCTAGTTCAAAGGTTTGTCTCATCAAATAACCCCCGAAAATCATGTATGAATGTCTATTTCTGTATTGTGGTTGCATAAACATGGTGGATTTGACATTTGTATCTTTCATAAAAACGATGTTGGAGGGCTTGTTCTTCAAACTAGCTAATTCCTTAGATGCAGACCATAGTCTATGCACCAGCATTGATTCTTCGCTTGTGGGAGGGTTTTTCTGTAGATCCATATTCCTGGATTTCAGCTTTTTGGAAGCCATCCGTGATTCTGCACGTTTAAACTCCATCCATTCCTTTTCACTCAAGGGTAGGAATCTATTGATAGCCAGCGACTTGTGAGTCTCTGGATTCCTAGCGACGAAAGTGAATGAAGCAGTCAGAAAGATATCATCATCTGACAATGTATCCTCCGAGATATCCTTTGGAATATCACTTGGTAAAGCTCTAGCAGTAATGGCGATTTCCATAGAAGACCTACCAGTATAAATCACTGATCCTGATAAGATGATATTAAAGTCGGCGATTGTGTCCAAAGGTTTCAGGAGATATATACGGTCCACGGACGCAGTTACGATCATTGGTTCCACGGGCGCAGTGTGCTTATATGCGATCTTACCTGCCAAGGAATCCAAGTCCTGGAACAATTGACCCATCCTCAATCTACCGGCTGCGTTGACGTAAAAGTCAGCAACAACAGGATCCTCCCTGAAGGGAAGAACAACATAGGCAAAGGAGTCCTTTGTAGTCTTGTCAATAACGTCGGTAGTCTTAATATGACTATAAACATACGAATCAATAACCTTTCCCTGTGCTAATTGGGCCTTACGCTCTGCTAAGGCGTTCAGCCAAGTGGCCTTGAAATCCTTTGCCGCATCCTTAA
Source organism: Zygotorulaspora florentina (assembly GCA_003671575.3). Classification (NCBI taxonomy): domain Eukaryota; kingdom Fungi; phylum Ascomycota; class Saccharomycetes; order Saccharomycetales; family Saccharomycetaceae; genus Zygotorulaspora; species Zygotorulaspora florentina. The sequence continues at coordinate 60,524 of PPJY03000020.1, read as the reverse complement.
CGACACGACTATACTCATAGTAATCGGTAGACGTCGTAGCATCGGCATCCGGCCTGCTTGCAAGATCCTCAACTGAAGTAGGGTCATTGGAAGTTTTTTGGTGTTTCCAAATGGCCGATGCTTTCTGGAAATTTCTGACTCCATTTTTCAGTCTTAATCTCGATTCTAAGGCCAAAAGAGGCAAGCCACTACCCTTCGAACCATATCTCATTATGTCGAATAGCATGCTTATTCACGTATACAAATCCCTCAGCTGGGTTCGTGCCTGTTATCGCCAATAAAACCCTGATTGCCCTTGGAAGAGCTCTAAATTACGACTTTCGCAGCCAGTTATCTTCAAGATTTGTTTTGCCAGTGATTAGCAGATTGCCCGGGTAAGTGTTAAAGGGAGTCATCTTTACACTCAAGAAGACTTGCTCGGTATACAGACGCCCCCATAAGTGCAGGTGTTCCATCAAGAAGTCTGATACAACCACAATCCACCAATTGGTCACTTGATTACGGAATTATTACCTCATCTTGTCCCATTTTGTACTGTCATTATTTTTCAGATCTTTACAGCCTATGGGGGACGCCCCATCGCTACGAAGGGCAAAAAAATGTGCATCGCATATATTATTTTTCAATATCAGCAGGGTTTGTTGAATCTTGCAACATAATTGAGAACTGTAACGTGCTGTAACTTGAACCGTATTTCGGCCACTTGCTAAACGTGCTAATTAGGAGGGTTTTTCAAAGAAAGGTTTTATAGATGGGGCCATCGCGAGACAATGGCGAGACTGATGAACAACGATATAAGCGTTACGAAAAGACTTTTAATAAACTAGATATAGATGGTACAGGGAAGTTGGACTACCAAAAATTGAAAAAAGCGTTCGAAAGAGGTGGGCATCCACTAAGAGATAGTGATGAAGCCATGATAGTTTTATTTAATGCGATGGATTGTGACAAGGATTCAATCGTGGATTTGCAGGATTTTAGGAAGTATGCCTCGATGGCAGAGTCACAGATCGCTCAAGGGTTCGAAAAGCTCGATTCTGATCATGATGGAAGGGTCAATATTTCTGAAATTTCCCAATATCTCTCAAATGTTGATCAGAGTTGTAGGAAAAACCTCACAGGTAGCGAGGCTAGGGGACAAAACGTCGGCCAGTTTGAGGAAAAGCTTGATAAAGATAAGCAAAGGTCGCGATTCAATAGGTTCATCAACTGGGCATTTCATAGAAAACCACGGGGCGACGGTTCAGTGCCGTATATAACATATGATCAGTGGAGAGACTTCTTATTATTAATGCCCAGAAAAGAAGGCTCACGTCTTCATACTGCATACTCATATTACTATTACTTCAATGCTGATGTCGATTTATCATCAGAAGGCGATATGACCTTAATTAATGATTTTTTCCGCGGATTTGGGTTTTTCATCGCTGGTGGCATATCTGGTGTCGTTTCACGTACTTGCACTGCACCATTCGACAGAATTAAAGTTTTCCTTATCGCTCGTACTGATCTGTCGTCTACGCTTCTGAACTCACGGGAGGATCTCATAGCCAAAAATCCAAATGCAGATCTTGCTAAAATAAAATCTCCATTAAGGAAAGCGATGACAACGCTCTACAGGCAAGGCGGACTGAAAGCATTTTATGTTGGCAATGGACTGAACGTAATCAAGGTTTTCCCTGAAAGCTCCATAAAATTTGGGTCTTTCGAGTTAGCCAAGAAGCTGCTCACGCAGGTCGAAGGCTGCAAGCATACAAGTGAACTATCACAGTTTTCGACTTACCTAGCCGGCGGAATGGCCGGTGTCGTGGCTCAATTTTCAGTTTATCCAATCGATACTTTGAAATTTAGAGTGCAGTGTGCTCCACTCGACAATCAAGTTCATGGAAATAAACTTCTATTAGAGACTGCTAAAGAGATGTATCGTAAGGGTGGATTGAAATTATTTTACAGAGGTGTGGCAGTGGGTGTAACTGGTATCTTCCCCTACGCTGCTCTTGATTTAGGAACATTTTCTGCTTTAAAAAAATGGTATATCGCTAGAGAAGCGAAAAGACTGCAAATTCCAAAGGATCAAGTGTCATTGAGTAATTTGATTGTGCTACCAATGGGTGCTTTCAGTGGTACCGTTGGAGCATCCGTTGTTTACCCCATAAACCTCTTGAGGACTAGATTACAAGCCCAAGGCACTTATGCGCATCCACAAACTTACACTGGATTCAAAGACGTTTTGATAAAGACAATCCAACGGGAAGGGTATCCTGGATTATTCAAAGGGCTCGTACCAAATTTGGCGAAAGTTTGCCCAGCAGTCTCCATCAGCTATCTTTGTTACGAGAATCTGAAAAGCGTTATGAAGCTAGAGTGATTTTGTTTTCCCACCACTTCTCCATTTCATTTTACTCCACTGATCGTGGAGCACATAGTATGCATATTCAAAAATCTATTTTCCGACTAACATTCTCCTTTCTTACTCAGAAAACGATTGGTGTTCAAAACTTTATAATAGCTTGTCTTTTTTAAATCCAACCATTCATTATCATATATAGCCTCTATAAATAATTTATGATTCTACGGAATAATTTCAATTTTGGTTATAGGGAGGAGAATGGGCTCTCTTTTTGAGTGGAGCAATAGAAGTTTCCCAAGGTCTTCTCTGGGGCGAGCAACATTTCACAGTGTTGTTGTATGATGAGAGGACCAACGTCGCAACCAACTAGCGACGTCATTTTTATTTTGGGATTGTATATTCCCAGACTTTCATCGCTATTGGGGTATCCTTCATCTTCCTGATATTTGGTCCAATTCACATCTCTGTCAAAAGCCAGGAGATCGTCTTTGCTTTTTAAAGTCCCCAGACTCTCAGGCGTACGACCTAATTGCATGTCCATTGTGTTAATAACCACCTCAAAACTAACCACGTCATCCTTCAGCGGAACCTTCTTCTCTAAATGAGCGATAAGACTATTGAGACATGACCTGAACTCATCGAACACTTCGGTTTCAGTTAGCACACCGATAGCATCCACATGGCGGAATTCGTGAAAACTTAGGACGTACCGCTCAATACAAATATTATCCTCTTTAGTTATTATGCACAGGGATAAACCGTAGATATGTATAAGCTTACTTAGAATATCGAGCACGAGCTCTTCGATATATTCCTGTAGCCCTGGATGTCTATTTATCGGAGTAAACTGTGGTAAGTCAAAGGCCTGATATGTAGTGAAATCAAATGAAACTGCAGGATACACATTTCGGTGATAGAGGATCAAATTGATAAAACATTTCAAGTAAATTTTCATCCATTTGGCGACCCATGGATTCATGGATAATCATTTTACAAATCTCTTACACCCGAAGGATAAACATGGCTTTACTTTCTGTTACTCAAACGCGCTAACCCTTCTTGTAGCGCGCTATCCCAAACAAAAATATAGGAAAATGATCGTAGTTCAACCCCACCACAGATCTATCAATCGTTCAAAGCTCTATGAGCAAGATAGCTGCCATTGGTGCAGGTGATATACACAGGCTTACATCTGGACAGGTTATTATCGATCTCGTTACAGCGGTGAAAGAGTTGGTAGACAATAGCATCGACGCGAATGCACATCATATTGAGTTGATATTTAAAAATTACGGAATAGAGTCTGTCGATTGCTCTGATGATGGAGATGGCATTCAATCTGAAAACTACGATTCTTTGGCTCTGAAGCACTACACATCAAAGATCAGTAGCTTTGAAGACGTGTCCTCCGTGGCTACCTTAGGGTTCAGAGGGGAAGCTTTGGCCTCGCTGTGTGCGATTGCAAATTTATCCGTGGTGACAACAACCAATCCTCCAAGGGCTGATAGGCTAGAGTACGGCTGTAATGGAAATCTGACATCAAAATCGACCACCACTAGAAATAAAGGGACCAATATCCAAGTTTCACAATTGTTTAAGAATTTACCTGTAAGGAGAAAAGAATTCGCTAAACAATGTAAAAGACAATTCACCAAATGTGTTGCACTCATCCAAAATTACGCGTTAATTCAAGAGGGTATCACTTTCACAGTTTGGCATATTACGCCAAACGGAAAGAAAACACGTATATTATCCACTGGTAACGAACAGGGAATGCCTAAGAAAATTCTGAACATTTATGGTGCTTCAAGCATGCGGGGAATGGCTTCGCTCGACTTCGTTTTGGATTTGAATCCTTACAAGAAACAGATGAGAACAAGATTTGTAGAAATTCCAGCGTTTGAAGATATAGATTATAAAATCAAAGTTCATGGTTACATTTCAAAATGTTCCTTTGGCTGTGGCAGAACTTCAAAAGATCGGCAATCAATATACATAAACAAAAGACCTGTTGAATATCCGATTCTGCTGCAAGGTTGCAATGAAATTTATAGGTCTTTCAATAATGTTCAATATCCAACTGTGTTTCTAAATTTCGAGATTTCTCCCAAATTGGTCGATGTTAATGTCACGCCAGATAAAAGAACAGTTATGCTGCACAACGAAAGATGCGTCGTGGATGTCTTTAAGGAGAGTCTTCAGCAGTACTATGACATCCAGGAGTTGGAACTGCCCGTGTCCTCTGTATCAAGCTCTCAAGCAAACTCAAGTAAGAAACGAAGAATCGACCCAGGAACTGCGGATTCTTATAACGCTATGAATGGCTTATGCAAAGGTAACGAGGAGCCCTCTCTGAGAGAAGGCAAGATTGTGACAACTGACAAGGCCGACAAAACGGCGCAAGAGTTGCCAAAGAAAACCTATGTGGATCTTTTGAATGACAATATTGGTTTACAAGAAGAAAACAAGAATGACGAAAGCCAAGCCGTAGCAGACCATCAATCCCAAAAAAATTATGGGGAAGGTCCTCGCACTTCTCCTCTAGTCGAAACTCTTGATCTACCTGAAAAGATAGAAAAACTGGACACAAGCCATAATACTAGCCGCAGGCTGCAAAAAATAAAAACAGCTAATAATAACGATGAAAACGCTTCTCCACAGAACTTGGATAGTTACATGCACCTTCCAAATTTGGGTACACCCCAACTTAACAGTTCTGCTGCAGAAAAAAAAGAATCAGTTGAAGTTGAAATTGAGGGAGAAAGGGAAAATTTTGAAGTGACACTTTCTCAAAACGAGCAGTTAGTATTTGTGTCTAATGAGGCTTCATGCGATTCATGTTGCAGTGACCATCATAGTCACAGCCCTTTCCCGGACCAACAGACCCCCGTGGTAGGAAATGAGGATGGAGTCGAAGATGATGAAGATGGCTATGTTTCATATGCTCAATTGGAACCCACTGAAGTAAATGTCCGCTCACAGGTGCCAATTTATGCCAACGAGGAGTTTTCCGTCAAAGAAGATCGCTTTCTAAGCGATATTGAAGCAAAGGGGAATGGCAGTTATGACCACCTATCATTCACTTTAGTAATTGATGACTCCTTCGAGTCTAGTTCAAAGGTAATTGATGTAATTACAGAAAGAAAGGCTGCGAAGCATGCTAACACCATAACGAAGAACAGAAATCTTGAGAATTTCGAGGAGAGTGAGAAATTCTTAACCCTCACAGTGAAGAAAGGTGACTTCAAAAAAATGAACATTGTGGGACAGTTCAATTTGGGATTTATTATTGTAACAAGGAAAATAGGTGATAAATACGATATGTTCATTGTTGATCAACATGCTAGTGATGAGAAGTACAATTTCGAAGTGCTGCAAAAAATCACAGTCTTCAAATCACAGCGACTAATAAAGCCACTTCCAGTAGAGCTCAACGTAATCGATGAAATGTTGGTTATTGAAAATGCTGCATTGTTTGAGAAGAACGGCTTCAAATTAAGCATCGATGAAAATGAGGCTCATGGCTCCCGCGTTCAGCTATACAGTCTCCCTGTATCTAAGCGGACGCTCTTCGATGTCAATGATTTCCACGAATTACTCTGCTTGATCAAAGAAAATGGGGGAATGAATCTAGAGAGTTTACGTCCCTCTAAAATTCGCTCCATGTTTGCTATGCGAGCTTGCAGGAGCAGTATTATGATCGGGAAGCCGTTAGCAAAGAAAACGATGCAAAAAGTTGTACGTAACTTGAGCGAACTAGAAAAACCGTGGAACTGTCCTCATGGTAGACCAACCATGAGGCATTTGATGGAATTGAAAGATTGGGATTCATTTGCTGAGGATTACCACCTATGAATCCTTAGGGCGTACAATTGTATACTGAATGAGGGAATGCCGATCAGATATATCTTAATTTTTTTATTTACAGTCAGTAGGAGTTTAATCAATATATTTATTCTATACAAGGTGAAAAGATTCCAAAAAGATCAGAGTATACTTTTGAAACTTCTCAAAACATTTGACCAAGCGCTGGTATGGTAGCCTTTTCTGTCAATTTTGTTTAATTTTCTAGCCGTCTTGGCATTATTTCTTGTTCTTTGACCTCTTACTGGAAGATTTGTTGCGTGTCTCATACCAGCGTAGGAACCAATTCTTTTCTTGAGGGCAATATTTTCTTTCACAATAGCACGAGCATCGCCTTCGATAACCATGTTCGATAACTCGCTAGTAATACTTAAAATCTGAGATTCTGACAATTGGTGCATTCTCATCCACGGATAAAAGCCTAACTTCGAACAAACCCTCTCAGCAGTATTTAGACCAATACCATAAAATTTAGAGGCAAGCGCAATCTTAATAACTTCCTTTCCTTTGAAACCTTTCCCCAAAATATGCACCACCATACTCGGCAAACGTATCGACCTTGATCAAGCTAGAATTATAATTGGAATTCAATGAGGCTTTCAACTCTGATCATTTAATTCAGCATTTTTCATTTTCTTGAACCTAAAGGGGTCATGGATCACGGCGCGATTCAGGCATACTTTGCAAAGGACACAATATATTGCAGAGGAGAAGGAGGTTCATGATAGAAAAAATGGAGGCTACTTTCAAAACCCGGCAGCCGAACAATCCTGTCTTCACCTTTCCTCAGCATTTTTTTTAACAGCTCTTATGCCCCTTATACGGAGGCTTCGCCTTGCGGTAGCGGTTGGCATATATATCATCGGCATAAACAAATAAAAATACACTAAGCTCATAGTAAAATCCTCCTAAATAGCTAAAAATTGATATATAAATATCTCTGTGTCGCGTATGCGAGGTTATAAGTATGACATGGGGTTGTAGGCGAATGGTGGATAGCAATAGAGGATAAATGACTGATTAATTATGCAAGGGATTGGGGTTCTTTTTATAGCTGGACGAGTGAGGTCATCTTATTCGGAAAAATACGTTGTTGTCTGAAGCACTCTACTAAGCTGTTCTACATCCAATCTTTGGATGACCAAATTCCGAAGTAGGCCGATCATTGTGATGAAACTTGCTACACCTAAGGGGACAACACAGAAGACAGTAATATTGTAGAAATCAATTGTTCTTTTCTTTGTGAATTTGAAGCTTTTGCGTATTCTTCTTTTACTTTTTGAACTCCTGGCGGTCGAGGAGGATAATCTTTGAGAACTACTTCTCGAAGAGATTGGATATGAGGAATTGCCGACGCTTGATGGGTCGAGAGGTTTGGAAAAATTTTCATCTTCGTCATCTACATCATCCTCGTAGTCGTCGTGGCTCACGTAGTTCAGATTAGATGTCAAATAACTTTGCCAAATATAGGCACTGGTCAACACGCAACTCAATAATATCCAAGTATGCAAATGATAATCACCCTTGGGTGACAATGAGCCCAGTAGTAACAACTCTAGAGTTATTATTATCAATGACATAGAAAACATTCTTAGTATAGCAGCAAGTGTCGAGTACTTAACTATCCAACGAACCATGAGGGAGTCCAAGATCGCATACGTGAGATATAACGAAACGATACACCATAAGGAACATAACAAATATTCGGAAGCTCTTGCCGTAGTCAAAGTGTTCAGCAGAAGATCGCTGCTCCCAAGGGTTGTTTCGCTGATCAATTCTTTGTTAACCGAGGTAACGTTATGTTTCATGTAGTTTTGTAGAAATACATTTATTGTGTCTTTGAGAGACTGTGGTTCATAGAGCTTTATGCTGTTTTGAAACGATATACGCCACGCTCTCTGCAGCGACGTAAAAGTGTAAGTAATTGGTGGTAAGAGCGAGACATCTCTGCACACTGCCATCAGGAGATGCTGTTTTGCGGTCAAATGGCTCAAGGAGAGCGTCTTGATAGAAGCATAGGCTTGAACTAATGGTGGTGTTTTGGACTTTCTTACTTGGTGTTGACTAACAGAAGAATCGGAGCTGGCCAAATTACGGATTTCAGTAGTTGACGACCTTGAATGATTATTGCTCCCAATATCACTATTTCCTGCGGTGATGAGCCTTCTCTGGGTACTCGGCTCGGCGGCATCATATACATGGTAATGGTGATGGTGATGGTGATGGTGCTCTACGGCGCTGCTTTCGCCATTACTAATATTTCCACCACCCAGAATAAAGTCGACAGGAGTCTCCATTTGTTTGCCTGCAACAAGTATATCTCTGATGCCACTCCTGATTAGATAGTTTCTCTCCGCTGACCTGACTATATTGACAGCCTCGGTCTGCTGTAAAAGTTTTAAGCAGCGTGTCTAAAGCAGTTTTATGTTGCAGATTATCGCCCTTTTCCGAGCTACATGCTATCTTCACAAATGGTTTTTTGCCTTCGATGAGCAGAAAAAAAAGTCGGACGACTTCTACGATGGTTGTGTAAGACGACCAGAAGCCGACGCATGCGTACAACTCCATACTAATGAAGTTGCGTCCTCAAGAGATGGTGTCGCGGTAAAGAAGACTATGTTTTCAATTATTCTAGATGGTATATATATAAGCTTACTGATGATAAAATTTGTAGAGGTATCTAGTAACCAAGATGATTACAGTTAATAGTGAAAGAAGAATAAACCTTTCCAAACCGAATGATCGAAACAATTGATAGCTAATTAATTGCAATGAAAAGTCGAAAATTGCTGTGAAATTGGGATTGAACATGGAACTGAACAAATTATTCTCATTGTCACATTGAAAATGATGCAATTTTTTGGGAAATTTATTCTTTTCAATTATAAATTTTCAAGAGAAGCAGCAATCTCGTCCAGCTCTTTCTTGGCCTCTTCGTACTTGCTCGAGAGTTCCTCGTGCTTTCTTTCCCACTCGTCTCTTTCCTCCTCTAGAGCAGCGACCTTTCTCTCCAACTGTTCGGCCTTCAAATCGGTTTCCCTCAACTTCTCAGTGGTTTCTTTCAATTTGGCGTCGTTTTCCTCCAACTCTTCCTCCAAGTGCTGGTTCTTCTTGGTGTAGTTTTCATTGTTGGATCTCAGGTTGTGCGACTCACCGGCCAACTGCTTGGCTTCACCAAGGTCGTTTTCCATCTTTTCGACTTCTTCCTCCAAGTGTTGATTCTTGGTAGTCAAAGATTTGATTTGGTTTTCCTTCTCAACGTTGTCCTGCTCCAGGGTTTTGAACTGCTCCTTCAGCTCCTCGTGCTTCTCTTGCCACGATTCGGCCTCTAGCTTCAAGCTGTTCAATTTCTCTCTGATCTTTTCCATTGTTGCCCAGCGTCTGACTTATACAGTTTGTGTAGATCTCTCAACGAAATAATGATACCAGTAAAGATCCAAGTGATTGATGGAACCAAAAATTGTCCTCTTTTAAAGGCGACCTGTCTTCCTCTACGTGGCGAAATGATAGCGTTGATCTCTTAAAAACTGATCCCTCTGCCACAACGGGACCGTACTCAGTACGAAAACGAGTACGAAACGAAGCCTAAACCAAAACAAAGTGGTCGAAACGGAAAAAACACCCCAACTCGGAAAACATCACTTCATACTAAAATACGCGTAACATTCCTGTCACGCGACAAATAGATAAATCGGTGCATGGGTGTATAGGGCTGTATATTAGGGCACGCCGGGGGACTAGGGCAAGAGAAGGCACTTGACAACGCCCGATTAGGAAAGATGTTCAATTACTGTTGCGAAATAATACGAATGGCTGGTTAATATGAGCCAGTTACATCTAAGAGTCGCAAGAGTGTAGCCAGCAGCGCCAGATTGCCTATCCAGAGTAACGGGTTTTGGACGCTAGATGCTCTATAAGATGTTTCATCTTGAGGTCTATAAGGTCCAAGTTATAGGTGCCTTCCTACATTCCCAAATGCCAGGCACAGTTGTGGTCTAAGATTAGTAGTGATCCCAGGATGGAGGTCAGGTATCCTCAAGAAAAAGTTTTCGATCTGAGCTCTGGGCAAACGGTGCCGGGGGGTATAAAGCATCTGTGCTCTTACATGGAGTCGCTTTCGGGGCCTGGGTCAGGGTCGGCATCAGATCGGTCGCATACTGCTAACGTTCACAGCGTTTCAATAAGCTTCCAGAGCGCTGCATACATACTACCAGATACAGCAGAGCAGCTGGCAACACCGATAATCAACAGTCTGACCAGCGCACCTGCCTCGCCCGGATTCTTAGCTTCCAACAGCCTCCAAATGATACATTCGCCGGCGGCGCCAACTCCAACTGAGGAAGTAACAACAAGCTACAGCAGTGTAAGAATACTGCCGACGCAGCTTAGACACAGAAAATCACTCCGACGCAAAGATTCATCCGATGAGATCATGAGCCAATGTTCCCAATGGGACAATTACAGAAATTCGATGGAAGGTTCTGCTGCTGCCGAATCTTTGATATCCAGGGAGAGTTCGGTACGCAGAACTACCAGTATTAAAAGAAGCGATTTCACCAATCGAGCAGAACTGCTGCAATTCAAAAAAGACAGAAAATTTCTGTTTCACAAGGGCTTCTTCAGAAGACATCAGACACGCTATGCTAAATTCTCGAACAAAAAATTCTCGAGAAACAAGGCAGACTTGAACGCTGTTTTAAATTTCATCGATCTGTCTTCGATTAAAGTTGAGGATGCCTTGCCATATGATAGCGTGACGGTTTATGAGCCAAGAAAGTTGCTCTATGTTTATCCTCGAATAGCCAAGGCCTTTGAGGTTCCCCTAAGAGAGTATCCAAGAACTTTCTCGCGTGAAAACTCGATCAAGAGAACCCTGCCGCCCGGATTGCTTCTAAACCACTCAACGAGAAGAAGCTATACCAGTCCAAGGAGATCGAATACGACACCGCCTGCGATACGGCATATTAGATCTAGATCGTATTCGCCTCAGAACCGGATAATACATGACCTTTGGGCAGAATATATGAAGCTGGTCGTATTCCAGAGAGTTCAGTTGAGATTATCCTTGAGCAGTCCCGACAGGCGCGGGGAACAAAACACTGAGGGTATTGAAGTGCACAGCTTCACATCAGCATTATCCGAATCACAAGAGCCTCTCGAGCTCCAATACACGTGGAACAGGCCATCTTCGGAGGGCCTGAAGTTGGGATTTGAGGCCGACCATCCAAAATCGCATCAAATTTATCCCATCTCAAGTTTTGAGGAGTGTCATTCAACCACATCACTGAGAACAACGTCCAGCAACACCGTTTCTGCGATGAGAAAAGCATATTAGATATATAAGATATATATAAAGTCGTCCACCAAACTATTAAATTTTCAAAGCTGGTCATTCAGCTGACCTTCAAGTGTCACCCCTACTTCGTCCTTATGCAATTTGATTGTTTCCCAGTTATCAGCAATGTCCAACGATTTTCCATAGGGTTCCTTTTTGGCTACCAGAAAATTATCTATCCTCTCTGGCGTATCTACAAACATCTGGAAGACATAATTTGTGATCGAGATAACTGCTGTCTTGACAGATTCCGCAGAGCTATCTTTCTTCATACTATCATGGCCCCATCCATCGAAATGAGTTTCAAACCACTCCCAAACAATGTCGCGTACCTGCACATCTTTTTTGACGCCGGTAGAATATTTGCAAGCGCTGTAAGATAGCCCTGTTAAAACAGAATCTATACCGCTGACTGTTAAATTAGATGTAACAAACTCAAGTGCTCCTTTTATTATTTCGTAGTTTGATGAGAAACATAAGTTGGTTATGGCATAAAAGCGTAAAGTTTCAGTAGCATCTGAAACATTACTATTAGTAAACGATATATTTTTCTTGATTCCTTTGCAAGACTTTGCCAACTCAAATAATCTTCTCCATTGCTTCGTATTTTTTGCATTTTGGGACAGGACAGCAATAACACTCTCTACAACTTCGATGGGAATGCTACGAGGGGGGCCATGTAAGATGTGGTTCAAATAATTCTGGGAAAGCTCGTGTATTTTGGGAGAATCTCTGGCTAAAAACATTACCTTGGACATGCAGTCTAATTGCTCAGAAGAGAAGGCCATTTCTTCAAATTTTCCCACGGGCCAATCAATCTTTCCGATGAAGTTTTGTGCTATGGAGCTGACATAGTTTAATGCGGCCCTGACTGGGCTTCCATAAGATGCAGAGTCCGCATAAATCGCCGCAAGCACAAGCAATCCAGTTCTAATCCCATCCCAGTACTGTGGGAATCGCTTTAAATCAACATTGTCCGAAGATAGATGGGTTAGAAGCATATGTAGCCCGGTTAAGTGAATGGGCTTTTGGTAGGCGGGGTTCCCAATGTAGCAGGCCAGATCACTAAATATTTTTTGCAAATCTGTCCCGGATAGGTCTCCAGATGACAGATGCTCGGTAATCTGTGCATAAATAGACTCAGATTCATACGAAACATGGTAGTAGCCCTGAGAATCATGGTTGCACAATAAGATTGGATAGTCTATGTCCAAAGTTCTGTCTGTCATTAAAATGTGTTTTGAGTCCAATTCTCCATCTGGTAGTTGTATCAAGAGAGGGATTTGGTAGGGAACATCTTCGTAATCAGTATCTTCGCTAACCAAATACCTATGTTGAACAAGTTTAGTCGAGACCTTGCCATCCTTGTCAGTCAAACTTACTTCAACAATCGGCAAGCCTGCCGTTCGACACCAGGAGCTGAAATAGTTGGTTAGGTTTTCAGATTTGAGAGTACTGGCCATTTTGAATATGATATCAATAGGCTTGACACTCCTAGTATGCAATGAGTCGTCTTTCAAAACCATTTGTAGGGCATCCCGGAAATGGTCCGCCCCGGTAGCAAGTACCATCCCTCTTAAAAGAGCTATTCCCTTAACGTATGAGTGCGAATCAAAGAGATCAGCAGTTTTAGAAGGAGAGCACATAACTGCTTTCATAGAAGAAGCCGCTATACTGGGAGTACGAGAGTCAGAATCATTAGAAATTGCGACAGAAGTTTGGTCAATTAAATATTCCTTGCTTGTCCAATATCCTGGTAAGTCATCATTTATTTCCAGGAGATGGCATGCACACCAAGTTGCAAAGGATTCGTTGAACCATAAGTACTCGAACGATTCGAAAGAGATATGGTTACCAATCCACTGATGAACTAACTCGTGAACGATAAGTTGCTGCACCTGCTGCGTAGTTCGAGTGTCAGCCAAAGCAGTTGGTGGTAATAGCAAATGATTCATTTGAACTGTAATCAAGCCAAAATTTTCCATGGCCATATCTTTCAAGAACGGCAGCAGGACAAAGTCAAGCTTGTCAAGCGGATACGATTTATCGAAGAACTGTTCCAAGATTGGCAGATATTTTTGAGTTGTATCAAGCGCGAATGTCGCATCTTGAATGTTGCTTGGGGAGTACACAGAAATAGGCAATTTCTCCTGTGAATACTTTGACGAAACTTCTGTGTTAATCATCTGGAAGTCCCCAATAACAAACCCAAACACTGAAGTGGCCATCAAAGGCGTTTGCTTAAATTTGCTCAATGTGTAAGTAGTGCTTGTAATGGGTTCGGATGATTTTTTACCGGTGTTAGAAAGTACTGTAAACCTCGATAGGGTCTTGATCGACAACTGAAAGGTCGTCTTCCAAAAAGGCTCATCGATACATGGAAAAATGGTCCTGGCAAAATACGGCTGCCCATGTGTTGCAATCACATACCCGTTGGCTTTGCCTGTTTTGGGGTCCATAAAATTTGTCTTGAAGATGCCTTCCGTGTCATCATTGTACGTTTTGATTGTTTTGATTCTTCCAATATAAGCAATTTTCAACTCTAATCCCTTTTCAGTCGAAAAAGAGATAGAATTGGGGCTCGAGAACACGATCAATTCACCCGCATTATCTTGTGTTACTTCCAACACTGTTTTAAGCTCATCACTGGAGCCTACATCTCCGATGGAGGCAGATAGAATCACGAGATCTTTGGAATGCAGTTTGAATTCTCGGAAGCTGTCGCCATTCAAACCGTTTGGTTTCAACAGCAATTGAACAGAACCCTTATAGTTCGTCTTTGTCGGATCAATCTCCAAGCGGATATCATAATGCGTCGGTAGAACAGCGTTCTCAATTGACAGAAGGTCACTCATAGTTTCAGCTTAACAAGGCAAAAGGAGTGCTGATGGAATGCAATGCGGCTGAAAGCGAGACTAGATACTGTTAGCCTTCTCTAGTTCCAATAACTATTACCATAGATGTGTAAACTTGCAGTATGTAATTATGATTATCCAGAATATCTCTTCCCGCACTTATTTCTTTTTTCGTGACTCGATCATTTCTCGGATTTTCTAGAATAAAAAAAAACATTCCTGGACCTATTCAAGCAATACATGAGATAAGTTAGATAAACTAATCACACAGAAACCGTAAAATAGTAGACGCAAATAATTAATATTGAACGAATTAAGACAAGGTCGGAAGCTAAACTCCACACCTCAATTTTAATATTAATGTTGGGTTAGACTGTATATCTATGGCTCGAAACGTAAGCTGATAAGAACATATTAAAAGGCTAAGAGTATAGTAATCGATAGTATAGTAACTATTAGTAAGACATTTTTAGAAAGAATGGCTAAGGATAACAAGCTCTACAGTATACTGGGCGTATCGACTGAGGCTGCTCTTTCTGACATTAGGAAGGCCTACCGAATATTGGCCCTAAAGCATCATCCGGATAAGAACCATCACTCCGAAGAATCGAAGGCTAGGTTTCTGGAAGTGTGTAACGCGTACGAGATTTTAAGTGATGAGCGCAAAAGAAAACTTTACGATGAGTATGGAACCGTTGATGAGGTGGCTATTCAGCAGCAGCAGCAGCAGCAACAGCAGCACCAATACCAGACATCATCGTCATCTTTCTTCAAATCGGCAGGCCCTATGGGCATGTCGGCTGGTGATATGTTTGCACAATTTTTCGACAACGTTACATCAACACCGATGTCTGGTTTTGGTGCTAAGAAGAATGAGATGCCAACTTGGAGCTCGGCTGCACCAGAAGCGGCTCCCAGGAGAAACCGTGGGCCTGATATCAAGCACTCGTTGAAATGTACGTTGTCTGAGCTTTATTCTGGCAAAAAAATAAAGCTAGGGCTCAACAGGAGGAGAATATGCTTTGCGTGCAATGATAATGGTGCGATGAAGAAAACAACGTGCACGAAATGCCATGGTCAAGGTCAAATCTCGGAAACAAGATCTTTGGGACCCATGGTCCAAACGTGGACTCAGACGTGCCCTGATTGTAATGGCACCGGCTGCTTTACGAAGACTAGCGACATTTGCAAAGACTGCCAGGGAGAAGGTTGCCTCAAAGAGCGCAAAATATTCGACGTGGAGGTTAAGCCGGGGATGGCCCACGGACAGATGATCATTCTTCCGGGGGAGGCAGATGAAATCATCACTACAAGCTACGGCACTGAAAAGGTCCTGCCTGGCGACGTGGTGATAACAATAAACCAAGTGCGGGATCCGAAGTTCCAAAGATGCAATACGAACGGTTGCGATCTATTATTAAAGAGCTGCAAGATTCCGTTGTCCACCAGCTTGTGCGGTGGAGATCTCTACATCGACGGCCACCCCAGTAGCAAGCTGCTCAAGATTTCAATTATCCCAGGCGAACTCATCAAACCCAATTGCTTCAAGAGTGTCGAGAACATGGGCATGCCCAAATTCAATGGTGGCAAGCACCCCTGCGGCGATCTGTTAACCGCAGGTCACGGCAACCTATATATTCAATTTCAAGTCGAATTTCCGAAAACGCTAAACGCGGACACCGTTTCGCGGCTGCTGGACGTGCTGCAGAACGATCCCAACGTGAAAGACCAAATAGCCTCTCAAGATAACACAGTCAACGAAAGATTAGGCGACTGCGTCGAGGTAGAGGACCATGTGCTGAGCAACTTCGTTCCGGATTTCAGCGATTTGAAATCAATGCACAACAAAGACATTTTTAACGATAACGAATCAAACAACGAGAATAACAAGAGAAGGAAGAAGTATTACACCCAACAGGAAGAGGATTTAGGTACCAGCTCGGACGGTGACGATTTACAAAATTGTACTATTCACTGAAAAACACCCACAGCGTGCCGAAGAGAATGCAGGTTATGTTCTACATACGCAAGTGGGCGTCAAACTACGCCGTGTAAACCATCAGTGCCCAGCGGACTGGAGGTTCATATGCATTAAATAAATATCTGAAGGAACTCATTTGCTCACCCTGGAGTCAGTAGTAGCAGAGGAGTTCTTCCAGGGTGAGCAAATGAGTAGATGATATAAGCAAATACGATATTAACTAGCGCCCTAATTCATGTGCCCTAGGGCAAGATAGGGTAGGAAGCCGACGACCTGGTCGGACTTTTTTGCGATCAGGCGCGTCGGCGATTGCTATGCACGCAAAAAAGCGGATCCGATCTTTCACAAGGGATCCTTTCCCTTCTCAAGCGGAGAAGAAGTAGATGCTGTCATGGCTAAATGTCTCCCGCTGTCGTTGACGTCTTTTTTTGGGTCAAATCATTCATTTTGAGAGACATTTTTTGTGATGATTTCGTCCTTTGACCCTTTACGAAATAAGTAACGGATTTTCCCCTCCTTACCCTTTTTTCAAAAGGTATATAATAAACGCAATTAATCGTTTAGGATTTCCTCTCTCCCCAATTGTTGTCCTACCTCCCTTCCCCATACGATAGCATAATAGATCAGAAATAAAGAATTAAGATTGAAATTGAAATTGAAGATGTCAAACAGAATATTACTTGGAGGTGCCGCTGCCGCCGCCGCAGGGTACATGATTTACGAATACAGACAGCAAAACGAACGCAACAGACAAGCATTAATTCCTGCTAGTTCGACGGTCTCCGACCGAAAAGGAGCGTTGGATGAAAAGTTCACTGCGCTGGGCAAGGAAGTGCAGCAGCAAAAGGATGAGGCGTCGAAGTGGGTCAAGGAACAGGCAGAATCAAAAAAGAACAGCGTCCAGGAACAGCTTCAGCATCAAAAATCCACTGTGCAGTCTAGCATCGACGACACGTCTAAGGACGTTTCTAAGGGTTGGAGCCGCATCAAAGAAGGTGTCACTGAGGACACGCAGAGTATCAAGGAGGCTTTACTAGGCTCCAGCCCAGACGGGGCAGGCCAGAAGGTAAAGGACCACTCCAAATCTATTTTCAACCGCGGCTTCAATGAAGCCGAAAGAGCCAAGGCTATTGCTATCGGTGAGTACGACAGAGTGAACAAAGAATTCAACACCCTCTTGGCCAGGTTCAACGAGACAAAGAAAGGTATGTTCGACTCGGGAGACGAGCTTTTAAAGCAGCAGCTTGATGACTGCAAGAAGGTCGTTCAAGAGAAGAAAACCGCTCTGGACAAGGCTTCTAAAGAGTACGCAGACTACACCAAACACAACTTCAACGAACTCTCTAACAAGCTAGACGAGCAGGACGAGAAGATCAGAAAAGAGGGTGGATTCTTTAAGTGGCTAACCC
Source organism: Zygotorulaspora florentina (assembly GCA_003671575.3). Lineage (NCBI taxonomy): Eukaryota > Fungi > Ascomycota > Saccharomycetes > Saccharomycetales > Saccharomycetaceae > Zygotorulaspora > Zygotorulaspora florentina. The sequence goes on along the minus strand of PPJY03000020.1, from coordinate 42,730 downwards.
GTACCCCTGTTTCGGGCGACAAGGCTTCTAGTGAACCCAGCACCGCAAAGTCTACTGCAACGAATCCAATGGCTGGATTCGGCGAGAATGCTGCCTTCTTCAGCCAGGAGCAGATCGAGGAGCAGTTGAGAAACAAAGAGATAGGACCAAGTGAAGCTCAGAAGAGACTTAATGACTTGAAGAAAATCAAAGATGAAGGATGGTACAAGTACCGCAAGGACCCTGCATCGGAGGAAGAGATTGCAAGGGCCGCTGCCAAGGGTCTGAGCGGTTGGGGCGAGAACGCTGCTCAATTCGCCCAGGACGAAATTGACGAGACGAAGCGTCTCTTCAACAAAAACGTTGTTTCCCGTGAAGACGCTAAGAAGGCGGTCGATGACGCTTGGAATGCGCTACAAGACGCCAAGAAAACTGTCGACCAGAAGAGCGCCAAATGGTGGCAGGTTGGCAAGGAAAAAACCAACGAACTTAGCGATGAAGCTTCCAAGAGATACAAGGAAGCCCAAAATAACTACGAATCAGCCAAACAAACGTTATCTGATTGGAGCGATAAATCCTCTGCCAAATTCTGGAGTAGTGCCGACGATGCTATAAGAGTCACCCAGAACGCAGCTGACCAGGCCCGCGAGAAGACACAGGAAAAGTTGCACAACTCCGAGGACAGCATCGAGCAGGAACAATTGCTCGAAGAATAGGCTCAAACTCGGCCTAGGAAAATTTTATAATGATTCTTAAAAATACATATTCCACATGCATAAATACTCGATCAAGTTATGATAGGAGCTGTTCGTTATCCCTCTTATCCGAACTCTGTTCGTCCCTCACACGGGGGGGGGGGGGTGTTGTCGCACGCCTGCGCGAAACCCTTAAAATACACAGGTGCTGTCTTTTTCGATGACGCCCACAGCCCAGCAGCATCATGCAGCTGGGATGTCCTCCGATCGGTAAAGGTAATCCTACCAGCGAGGCGATGCCATGCAGGTGGCAAGCAGCAATGCTAGCAACCAAGTTTGCTCTCGGGCGATTGATATTGGCAGATGGTTATCAAACCTCAATCAGTCCGCAACGCTCCTGACCCGTCGCTCACAGATCATCACACGGCACGGCATCTTTCCAGACTCGATAAACTTCCAAGGAAGTGTGACCACCAACAAAGTTTACAACTATGTATTGACATCACTATAATTGTTTAGCTTGGCAGAGGAGGAGTACACAGTAGTCAGCGGTTTTTCTTCCGAACTCATAGTGTATACCAGGGGATGTGTTAATTTGGAGAAAAGTTTAGAAACCAAGGCCATTTGATAAATTAGGGACTCTACAATATTCGATGCATCAAGGTTGTCGGATCGGCATATAAGGAAGGCATCAGTCAATTATATAACACAAACAACAAAGAGATTTTTCCAGGACACGTTCAGTTTAGTACTCATTATAGATGTCAGAAGATAGAAGGAGGGAAGTACCGAGTTCTACTGGAAACAAAGACCACCATGATGACGACAAGTTCTTGAAAGTTACACCAAATTTATTCACACCTGAGAGACTGCATCTATTTGATTCGTTAGATCTGTATGCATCATTGATCAAATGCAGCAAAAACATCGAGCAAGGCGAAAGATTGCACAATATCAGTTGGAGAATCATCAACAAATCATTACTTAAAGATCGAAATATAAATAAATCCAAGAAGCGAGAGGGTGTGAAAAATTTGTATTATGTGCTGAACCCAATGGCTAATAAACAGCCACTAGCGCAGCAGCAGCAGTTGGAGCAGCAACGACAGCAACACCAACTTCAACACCAACACCAACAACAGCAGCAGCAAGATAACACACCTGACCAGCAGTTGCAGCAACGGCTGCCCGTTAAGCACCAGCAACCGCAATCAGACACACATCAGGAACAACTGGAACACCGACCTACTAAGGTGCAAGAACAGCAGTATGGCCAGCAACAGCAGCATGCCCCACAGCCTGTGAGACAGGTACCGGCTAAGCAGCCACTGTTGAGACAGCAGCATCAAAAAATGCAGTCCCATACCAACCTAGCAATGGTTCAGCCTACAAGAACTGGCAGCGGTGGAGGCGGTAGCAAGGTGCAAGGGCCCTCTTTAAAATTGAAATTAACAGAGGCTTCCCACAGCGAATCCTCCAATACTTCTTTATTCACGGGTGCAAAGCAAAATAAATCCACCAGTGCGTTGCCAACCCACGGTAATAACAACCACCAGGGCCAGCATAATCATATCAATCATCACCACAATCCTCATCTTAATCATTTACATAAGAAAGAAGACCCACAAACAATTGTGAAAGGGTTCGATCCGAATACAGTGATTAGGGCGCACAAAGCCAAAGACACCGCTAATGATGCAAAACAGCAAAAAAAGAATACGTTCTATATTGGTGCAAGCCCGTCGCCAGAGCCAGGAACTGCCAACAGTTCCCACAAAACCCTATTATCACGACAAGAAAGTCTTTTCGGAAATGCTAAAATGATAGATTCCAATGGCGGCTTATCAACAAGTAACAAAAGCAACTTGTTTTTCAGTAGCGAGGATGAGGATGATGAAGATGATACCGATTGGGACGATGATTCATTATACGATGAGGAGGAGGATGAGCACTTTGATGACGAAGAAGAGGACACATATTATAGAAGACAATGGGATAAATTGCTGTTTACAAAGAATCAAGGGCATCAATCCGCAAGTGCGAGCACCTCAGGTAACGCGACTCCTACCTCCAATTCTTCCCATGATCCAATTAAAAGAAGTCTGCTAAGTGGCCTGTTCCTCAATGAGCAATTAAACAGTTATAATAATGGAACACAAACCCACAACAACTCGAACGATAAACTAGAAACCAAGAGGGAATCTCCGCTGTCACTGCAGCCAGTGAGTTCATCGCAATCTGCATTGTCTGTAAGTGCTCCTAAAGCCACGCCAAAGAAGAAAAACATTCAAAGAGCTACGCTGGAGACTAGTAACGTAACGGCGGTTGGATCTGTTACTCCCCCACAAAGGTCTATCTCCAATAGCGGCGGTCTTCCAATTGGCTTTCAGAGAAGTGCCACAAATTCTAATCGTGGCAGTTTCAGTAGCATAGCTTCGGAATCTACGAGAGAACGGTACATAGGAGAGTCCAACGCACCACCAGCGGCCCAGACAATTTTGCCCACTGCTTTGTCCACCCACATGTTCCTGCCTAACAACATACATCAGCAAAGAATGGCAGCAATTGCAGCCTCGGGTAGCTTAACTATGGTATCTCCAAGAGCAGATGCACAACCCTCCGTAATTCATGAATTCAAAAAAAAGCAAGCTAGGCGGGAATCTATGGATATACCATCAAAAAATAAGAATAAAACCTCGTTAAAGACTCGGGTGGAAATATCGGAGGAAGAAAAATTCTCAAGAGTTTACACACGGCGGAACCTATGAGACAAATAAAATTATCAAAAATTTGTAGTCCTTAGCGCTGACATAACTAATTATATATTTAATAGCCTGACATTAATCGATTCATTAATCGTTTTTAGTGATAGCGCCTACCTTCTTCTTTTTCAAGTATGCCAATTGAAAAAAATTTAATCTGCGATGCGATGAGGAACAAGACATAGAGAACCCCATCAAACAGTAAATACATATATTACCTATCCCTGGTTGTCTTTACTCACTCGCACCAGACTATATCACAAAATGTTGAGAAGACAAGCTCGTGAAAGAAGGGAATATTTGTACCGCAAGGCTCAAGAGCTACAAGAAACTCAGCTACAACAAAAGAGGCAAATTATCAAAGATGCGTTAGCTCAAGGTAAACCTCTACCGAAAGAGATTGCCGACGATGAACAATTACAAAAAGATTACCAGTATGACCAATCGATGAAGGAAGGGCAAGAGGAAGAGGAAGCTATCGACGATGAGTATTCAGCCACCAGTGGGATTAGTGATCCAAGAATCATTGTAACTACGTCTAGAGACCCAAGTACAAGATTATCACAATTTGCCAAGGAAATTAAGTTACTTTTCCCGGCAGCAGTTAGGCTCAATAGAGGTAATTATATTATGCCAAACTTGGTGAGTGCATGTGTAAAGTCGGGAACTTCAGACTTGGTAGTGCTACATGAACATAGAGGTGTTCCAACATCACTAACCATCTCACATTTCCCACATGGACCTACTGCATATTTCACTCTTCACAATGTTGTATTGAGGCATGACATAATGAATAGTGGCAATCAAAGTGAAGTCAACCCTCATTTAATTTTTGAAAACTTTACCACACCACTAGGTAAAAGAGTTGCATCTATTTTAAAGCACATGTTCTCCCCAGGCCCAAAGAAAGATTCCGCGAGGGTAATAACGTTTGCCAACAAGGGTGATTTCATAAGTGTGAGGCAGCACGTTTACGTGAAGACAAGAGAGGGAGTGGAGATTGCAGAAGTTGGTCCTAGATTTGAGATGAGGCTGTTCGAATTAAGATTGGGAACGCTGGACAACAAAGATGCTGATATTGAATGGCAATTAAGAAGATTTGTAAGGACGGCTAGCAGGAAAGAATACTTGTAAAAGCTGTATCGTGGCGTATACTATATGTTGGATGATGGTAGGGTATGCATTATTTGAAATTCAAGTGATTGCACATATATTAATGTACATAATCAAACCTAGTAAATACGATACAAAAAAATTGAGATAATAACAAATTTTTATGAGATGAAAGATCAAAAAGGATTTTTTTAGGAGTACCCGTTTTATAATTTAAAAACAACAAAGGAATGGAATAAAAGATATGAAGAAAACTAGTTGCTATGTCTGATGAAACGTTAGAGGCGGAGAATAAAAATAAAAATCAAGTTGTAACTGTTATCAAATTGCAGCGGCAAAGTCTGTTGAGCGATGCCACCTCATCTGTTACTTATCCTCTTCCGTAAAGCTTCGCCAACCTTTTCAGTTTGCAAAGTGTCATCATACATCAAGACATTATTAATTGATGGCTGTTGGAATACGCTGCTGCTTTCTCTTCTTCTTATAATCGATGGGCTAACTGGGTTAGCTCCGCTGTTTGAATACGTCCTCGCCGAAGCGTACAATGGTGAACTACTATTGATACTAGTTTGAGTAGAGGATCTTGAAACTCTTGGACCCAAAAAAGTCGAAGGTGAAATTACGTTCGGTGATGTGCTTGATAAAGGATTAGAATTCTCATCTTCATCGTCAGTAGAAAATTCGTCGCTTCCACTCGATTCCAAGTGAAATTTCGACTTCCCTAATCTTTGTGAGGCCCTGAGTTTTGTATGCTGATTGGTATTAGTATCATTGTTTTCGCACTTCAAATCTTCCTTACCCTCTTTGGTGCAACAACATCTTGCTCTCTGCTGCTGCTGTGTCGAAGGCTGATTTGTTGGAGACCTCGAAAGCATTGTATTGGAGTAGTGCCTAGCCAAGTTTGATGAAGATGCAGAAGTGGGGCCTGAAATTGAATCCCGCTTCTTGATGAAAGGGTTCGAAAAGTTGGTGGTTAAAGTTGGTTTGGACTGGTTTGGCTTTAAGTACGAAAACGAAGAAGAGTGAGACAAAGATGGTCTCCTGAAATTCTTCATGGTTGGTGAGGAGGACGCCATCTCATCCGAAAGCATGTCTGCATACGAATAGAATCTCAATGTCTTGGCGTCCTGTTGCGAAGATGGTTGGTTCGAGCCCGCATTGTTGTTAGTATTATTGGCGTGGCTGTTGGAGTTCGAGTAGGTCCTGGAAAGACCCAGGGCGGGTGCCTGGGAGGTGAAACTGCCGCTGCGAGACCCACTGAAGCTTTGAGGAGCGGTAATCGTGGCGGAGGAGTTACTCTTGGTTCTGCCTAGGGCCATGTCGAGGCCCAGAGTGGAGGGTCTTCGCATATAGACAATATCAAGATCGTCCAGGTCCGCGTTGTCGTCCGTCACAATGGAGCAGCCCGCATCCAACGCTGGTGCGACAAAGTTCTCCAGGGTGCGACGGCGATCCAACTTCGGCATGACATATTCCGGCGAACAAGTCTCCGAGGGAGGCGAGTTTGGCATCGTATGTGGTATGCTCGGTTTCTGTGTGTGGTGATATGGAGGTTGTTGTTGCGCACTCATGAAATTCCCGTTGCTATACTGTCTCGAAAGAAGACTGGCAGTGCTGCCGTGCTTCGAAATAGGATTCGAAGGGGGGCCCGCGGAGACCATATACGGGTCCTCCACGCTTCGCTCGAAAATCATAGACTGGTTGGAGTCGCTTAACGTTGGCGAGGGAGGGCAGGTGTTGTGGTACTCGTCCACAGGGCAGTGCTCGCGTATCGAGTACGTCGTTGTGCGTGTACTGGCACGCGAAAGGGCTTCTTCGTTCATAACTGTTTTGCTTTTGAACCGTAACTAAATATTATCGCAATGCAATCGCTAAGCCTGTGTTCTGCGTGGACACTGTTGGAAAGAGATTGTGCAATATACTGTAGTATGCGCTAGATATACAAGTCGGACGTTGTCCCGGTAAAACTGTGTGTATCGATATTAGCAATCACCCACTGGCACTCAAAGAAAAGCTAATTGTCGGTGCTTTATGGAAGATTTGGTTGAAGTATGTTGAATGTTGTCGATTCCAAACCATTCAAAAATTAACTTTTAACATCGATATCTTTAAACTGTAATTATTCTATGATCGTCTAAAACACTCACTCTGCCACCCTGCCAACGTTGTGCACTGATCGCGGTGTCTCTCGCACCGCCTGCAGCCATACAAACCAAACTTGACGCCCATTGGCGAGTAGCTCAAGTGTGGACCCCCCTTCCTCGTGTGCCGGCACAATATATTAGCAGGCAGAGTGAGATAGCTGCGGGCCTTTGAGTGCAGGCTGTAGCTGCAGCGGTATTTTTTGTTGATTTTTCGCTCTACGTCGCGCACTGGGGACAGAGTGGTGGCCAGGCGCAATACAGCCGGGTAATGCCGGCATTTGCCCCTTGTTGCGGATAAAACGCACGCTCCCCTAATTCTCGTGCGATGCGAGAATGCCGGTGCGGCGGAAAGCAGCGGCCGGTTGTCCGCGACCAGCGCTTCCGGACAGCGGCGGCCGGTGGTGGGCTGGGTAACCCGTGTGGCCGGGTATCGGCTTTACCAGGATCCGAGGGCTATTGGCCCATCGCTGGAGCACTCGGTTCATGCTCTTATTTTTTCATCTCTACATTTTTTTCACTACACAGAACTTTGGCGCAAAGATGGCACGGTCAGAAGGCAGTCCTTCGCTGTATCGCACGGGGGAAGCCGGGGAAGCCGGCAACTCTCGAAGTGCTGAGGCATCTCAGCGGGATAGGTCTATCCCGCTAGAAGCCTCTGTTTCTTGTTTGGTATTCGATGATGATTTTTAACTTACTGCGTTATCGTCTTGACCGATTGGTCGAAAGCTCGTCGTTTCAGTACTACGAGTGGGGTCAATTGCGGGAAATCAACTATTAACAACTCGCTGAGATACCAAACGCATCTGTAGTACATAACCGGCCTCTTGGACACGCAGTGGTCGACGCCGTCGGGCGCCGCCGCGGCGGTGGTCACGTGACCTTTCTTTCTTGCCTTGGTCGCCGGTATGGCGCCTGGGCGAGCGCACTTTCAGTGCATCGACATCGAGTTTAGAAGGGATATGCTGACAGGTCCTCTTCCCCAGCATGCTCGCTCAAGCGTGCCGAGAAGTGAATAGCAGCGGATGATCGCGTTGAGGAGAGGCGTGGCCCGTGGAGCCCCTATAAGGTTATATTCCTCGAGCAAAAGCAAGAGCAAGAGCTTGGGTATAGACGCTGGGATACTGGAGTTCAGTCGGCGGAACGAGATAGTTGCAGAAGATCCGCCTAAGTTCTACCCATCACTATCTAATATCACGCGCAATGCCGCCTACAGACCGTTGACGCTGGAGAGGTTTCACGAGGATTATGTGGTGGGACAAAAGGGACCCGTTGACGACCCTGAAAACCTGTTCAGTATCAACGGGAGAATTAGAAAGATGCGGTTTTCCGGCAGAAAGATATGCTTCATCGACCTCCACAACAACCAAACAGGCGGGCAGCTGCAGCTGATTCTGAACTTCAACCGAATAGACCCAGAGGAGCAATGCAAATTTCAGTCCTCTCTGCAGTTCCTGAAGGCAGGTGACTATATTCAAAGCTATGGATTCCCCAGCTTCTCGAAGTCTAGCGCCAGGACAATGTCTTTGAACTGCACCAAATTGCCGGTGGTGTTGTCCACGGCGCAGCTGTCTCTACCGCCGCGGTTGAATGACCCGGTAAAGGTCAAAAGTAACCGGGTCGTCGACTACCAAGTCAACGGTGTTCGAATGTTGCAATTGCGGCACTTCATTTTGAAGTCCTTGCGAGGTTTTTTCGACAGCCGTGGGTTTGTAGAGGTCGAAACTCCGATATTGTCCTCGAAAAGTAACGGCGCTGCGGCAGAGCCTTTCAAAACGACAGCGACGTCCTTGCCTAAATGCTCGAATGAGCTGGAGCTAAGAGTCGCGCCAGAGCTGTGGCTGAAAAGGCTTGTGGTAGGTGGACTCGACCGAGTGTATGAAATTGGGAAAGTCTTTCGCAATGAGGGTGTTGATGCCACCCATAACCCAGAATTTACAACCCTGGAGTTCTATCAAGCGTTCGCATCGATGACCGACTTGATAGATATGAGTGAGCAATTGTTTACGAAGGTCCTCGTGGAGTTGACTGGGAGCCATGATAATGAACACTTACAAAGGCTGGTTTCGGCTCTGCGAGAGAACGATTGGAAATTCAAAAGAGTTGAATTTCTGCCAACGCTTTCCAAAGAATTGGGTGTAGATTTCACTAAGGTCAATCTCGAGAGTCCGTCCGATATATATAACGCATTGCCACAAGACGCAACGGTTCCGCCCAATTTGTCTTCACAGCAGTTGCTCAATAAATTGTGCGCCCAATTCATCGAGGCCCGGCATTGTAACTCGCTGTTGCCAACAATTATTTATCACCATCCCACTGTGATGTCACCGTTGGCCAAGACAAATCCTTTCGATCCAACAACCACCAAACGATTCGAAATCTTTATTGCTGGTCAAGAATACATCAACGCATACGAGGAAGAGAACTGCCCCCAACTGCAGCTGTCCAAATTCGAATCCCAACAGCACGCCCACGAAGCTTACGGAGATAGAGAATCCCTAAACGTCGATTATAATTACGTTGAATCTATGAAATGGGGCATGCCGCCAATAGGTGGATTCGGTCTGGGGATTGATAGGCTGTGCATGCTTCTTCTGAACAAGCCTCGTATAGAAGAGGTTCTCACATTTGGTTGTGTCGACGACGTTAATAGACAATAACTTGTATTTTATGTAAATATTTCAATGACGCGCGAAGAGTATAGGACCTGGCACGCGAAAGTTTCTGAGCTGAAAAATATGTGTATCCCACAAACAAGTAGCCATTCGAGCAAAATAGTAAGGCTGATTGACCCATGACCGATCTCCCACCAACCCTTGATGGCATCCTAAACTCAATTCATACCAAGACGTACTTTTCCAAAGTTCCAGCAAACGTCCGTGGATCCTCTTCAGTCATATTGGGGGTCGATGAGGCAGGGCGTGGACCTGTTATGGGCCCAATGGTTTATGGTGTGAGCTATTGCACGCGAGAATACCAGGACAATACGCTGATTCCCAACTACGAATTCGACGACTCTAAAAAGCTCACAGACCCAGTACGTCGCGCATTGTTTAAGAAGATGTATACCCCGGTGTCAAGCACAGAGGGTGCAAGCAGCACAAATTCAGCCGTTGAAATCGATGGTGTTGGATATGCGACAACGTGCATTACTCCCGTGGATATTTCCAGCGGGATGCTAAGATTTCCACCCTCCAAGAACTATAATCTGAACGCACAGGCCCATGATGTCACAATGAGCCTGATTCAAGGCGTGCTGAACCAAGGTGTAAAGTTGGATCATGTATATGTTGATACTGTTGGTCCACCGGCCTCGTATCAGAAGAAGTTAGAGACGCGGTTTCCCGGCACTAAATTTACCGTAGCTAAGAAGGCCGATTCGTTGTACTGCGTTGTCAGCGTAGCAAGTGTCGTTGCAAAAGTAACAAGAGATGTTATAATAGACCAGTTGAAACGCTCTCCAGAAGAGATCATTGGATCGGGGTATCCAGCAGATCCAAAGACCACGGCGTGGCTCAGAAGTAACCAAACGCCATTATTTGCCTGGCCTCATGAAATGGTCAGGTTTTCATGGCAGACCTGTGAAACTCTAATGAACAATCCCTCAACTGGCAGTATATCCATCGAATGGGAGGAACAGTTCTTAAATTCAAAGAAGAATATGGCCCAGCAATGGGCTGCCAAGTCGCTCGTTAACAAGGATCCCATTACTCTTGATAACTGGTTTGCCGCCTGAGGGAGTCCCAGTGACCGCCTAAAACACGCTATGTAGTACGATAAGTACACACTCCAGCTTCAATGGCTCATTGTGCGCACATATAAACGCGATCTCGCAAGTAGCATACATTCGTGTTTAACGATACAGTTGCAGCTTCATTTTTTAGCAACTAAGTAGCCCTCGTGAAGGTGAGGAGAAGAGGGCTAGTGGATATCTGATCGACTATCCTTTCATTTAACCATACTTGTTGTAGTTTAGCCAGAGCACTGATTTCAGAAAAGAGGAATTAGCATTTCACCAACAGTCAGGGTCGAATTTTTGTCTTTCATATATTTTAATATTCATTGAATATATTGTTATCAACGTTTCACGCTTAAGATAGACTGTATTCACCCTTCATCCTTTTAAATAACGTTCATATCAAAAGGTTAACTTGTGACTACCTCTCCGCACAGAATTGTTTTGCCAGTCGATCATGTCCGCCTTAATTAGAGCAATTCCAAGAGTGTCTAGAGCATCTCTTCTATCAGCATCCAGATACCAATTTCAACTGAGATGCTACGCTTCTTATCCTCCACATACTATTATTGGTATGCCTGCTTTGTCACCAACCATGACTCAAGGTAATTTGGCAGTTTGGTCAAAGAAGGAGGGTGACAGCTTGAGTCCAGGAGAAGTCATTGCAGAGGTCGAAACAGATAAAGCTCAAATGGACTTCGAATTCCAGGAAGATGGTTTTCTTGCCAAAATTTTAGTTCCAGAAGGCACGAAGGATATTCCTGTCAACAAGCCAATTGCCGTGTACGTCGAAAACGAATCTGATGTTCCAGCATTCAAAGATTTCAAGGTTGAGGACAGTAGCACTAAATCTTCAGGAGCATCTAAGGACAAAAAAGTTTCCAAGAAATCCGCAGAGAAATCGAGTGAGCCAGCTACTAAGCAAAGTGAACCCTCCTCCTCTAAGCAGTCTTCGTCAGCTCCAACCGATAGAATCATAGCTTCTCCACTCGCTAAAACCATAGCGTTGGAAAAAGGTGTCGCTTTAAAGAATATCACCGGTACTGGCCCTCGTGGCAGAATCACCAAGAGTGATGTCGAAGCCTACCTAGAAAAGGCACCTGCTTCTTCCGCTTCAGCCGCTGTGCCTAGCTCAGGATCACCTGCAGCTTCCGTTGCTCCAAGCGCAAATAGTACTTACGAAGATGTTGAAATCTCTACTATGAGAGGAATTATTGGTAAGCGCTTGCTTGAGTCAACTCAAAACATTCCCTCTTATATTGTTTCTTCGGAAATTTCAGTATCTAAATTGTTGAAATTGAGACAATCCTTGAATGCTTCTGCTAAGGATAAATATAAGATTTCAATCAACGACATTTTGATCAAGGCCATCACTGTTGCAGCAAAAAGGGTTCCAGATGCTAACGCGTACTGGTTACAAGAGGAAGGGGTTATCAGAAAATTCAAAAACGTTGATGTGTCCGTAGCTGTTGCCACTCCAAGTGGTCTATTGACCCCAATTGTCAAGAACGCTGAATCAAAGGGTTTGGTTGATATCTCTAGCGAGGTTAAAGAGCTAGTGTCACGCGCAAAAATAAACAAACTGACCCCGGAAGAATTCCAGGGTGGTACTATCTGTATTTCCAACATGGGCATGAACCCAGCCGTTACCATGTTTACCTCCATCATTAATCCACCACAATCTACCATTTTAGCTATTGGTACTGTCAGAAGGGTTGCGGTCGAGGATGCTGGCGCTGAAAATGGTATCACTTTTGATGACAAGATCAACATCACTGGTACATTCGACCACAGAACCATTGACGGTGCTAAGGGTGGAGAATTCATGAAAGAATTGAAGACCGTCGTTGAGAATCCACTGCAATTATTGTTGTGATTATGAATGGTGGTAAATAATAAAATAAAATTTACACTGTACACTTCGGTAGTCCCTTAATTTATTTTTGCTTCTCTGTTGTCTGTAAGAAAATTCTAACACTATACTGTATATTTTCCAATGAATATCTAGGTTATCTCAAGTTGTCTCATGCTGTTCAGCGAGTGGTTATTTGACATTTAGTCAAGCACATCCAGGGTTTGAAATCACGATCATGTAATACGGTTTGATCTCTACTTTTTTTCAACGTTCCTCAACTATATAGTATAACATAAAGAAATAGTCTATGGAGGTCGAAACTTATCATATCAAGAGCTGCAATCGATTCCAGAACAATGTCATTTTTACCTTCATTCATTCTAAGTGATGAATCAAAAGAGAGAATCTCAAAAATTATAAACATGACTCACACAGTTGCCCACTATGGTTGGATTCCTTTCATATTATATTTAGGATGGGCAAACAGTTCAAACAAACCAAATGTTTTGAACTTGCTATCTCCGCTACCAAGTGTCTAACTTGGATGGAAATATATCAATGTGATAGAGGCTTATTGCGGTTCTTTTAACAGGCGGTCGAGCTGTCTATATGCTTTCATCTTCTTCATAGATATAAACATGTATATAAGTGTCTTTATGTTCAAAATAATGAATACCAATAGTACCGTTAACAACCCGGCGAAGGGGTTTTTGCAAGTCTTGCTTGGCTGGCTAAATTCTTTCTTTACAAGCAGTTTCAACTTGATGGGCGTAATCTAATTTTTTACCAGACATTTGGGCTGTAAAATCCATCTACAACATAAAATCTCCACAGTTGACGATAAGTTTACGATAAGTTTAGCACCGTAAACCGTTTTCTGAGCCATAAGGATGCCCATATGACCGATAGATTGACCCCAATTCAAAAGGAACTTGTGATTGGTCTTACGACTGGTGCTTTGACAACGGTTGTAATTCATCCTTTGGATTTGATCAAAGTCAGACTTCAGCTTCTCGCTACGAGCTCTCAAAACCATGGCTATAAGTACATTTTCAATTCAATGTTAGCTTCTGCAAACTCTAGTAGTGGCAGAAATGCTGCCTTTCTTAAGGAATCTTATCGAGGGCTTGGAATTAATCTATTGGGTAACGCTGTTGCCTGGGGGCTCTACTTTGGTCTTTATCGCACAACCAAGGATGTCATATATGGCCTCGATAAATCCCACGTTGCACTAGACAGGACTAATATTCAAAAAGATGCAGCCCTTTCTCCATTGATGTTTCTCACGGCTGGAGCAATCAGCGGTTTGCTAACATCAGTATTAACCAACCCTATCTGGGTAATAAAGACCCGAATAATGTCAACAAGTAGCCGAGAGCACAATTCTTACAAATCTACAAAGGACGGGATTCAGCGTCTCCTAAAAGAGGAGGGACCGCGGGCACTTTGGAAGGGCCTTGTTCCATCGTTGTTCGGTGTATCGCAAGGTGCAATATACTTCATGATTTATGATACATTAAAACATAGATTCAGTTCGCTAAGACATCAAAATGAAAGTGAGAGTCGGGATAGAAGCCTTAAAAACTCAGAGACCTTTGCCATTTCTTCTGCAAGCAAGATGATATCCGTAACCTTAGTATATCCCTTTCAACTGTTGAAATCAAATTTACAAAGTTTTGAGGCAAGAGAGAATAATTATACAATCAGAAAATTAATGCACTCGATATATGCAAACGAAGGGCTCAAAGGTTTCTACAAAGGAATATCAGCCAATTTATTGAGAGCAGTGCCTTCCAGCTGTATTACATTCGGTATCTACGAAAATTTACGCAATTGGCTCTAGATTTCAAATACGACGCCAAGTTATACATATGGAAGAAAGAGCATTAAATAAGCAAGGTATTTAAATAGTTTTGGTTAACGATAAAAATTGTATTAATTTTTGTTTAAGGTACAAATGAGTAAGTAAAAACGCAATACTATACCAATGGTTTCATTCTCAAATTTTTGAAATCAAAAACTATATCAACCTTTGACAAACAAAAAGATCTGAGAATGATGAGGTGAAAATAAAAATGATGGTTTTGTATACCAAGTTGTTATCATTAATATTGGATTTAGTAACCGAAAGTAGCCAACTTCTTAGCAGCTTCAGATTCAGCGGAAGCAGCAGTAGCAGCAATGACCTTCTTGTTGAAAGCCTTCTTCTTAGCGTAGTATTCAGCAGATTTGACCTTTCTCTTCTCTTCCAACTTGGCGACAACGTCTTCGTATTTCCAGCCGACAGAAGAGGACAACTTACCCAAAGTAGTGTATTTTCTACCTGGTTGCAATCTCAAGACTCTCAAAGCTTGTGGAACAACAACTCTCTTTTTCTTGTCGTATGGAGGTGGGACACCTTCAAAGACCTTTAAACGTTCCATAGCAGCCTTACCACGAGCAGTCTTGTGGGAAACCATACCACGGACAGCCTTGTAGAAGATTCTTGATGGGGCTCTGAAATGGAATGGACCACGGGTTTTGTTGAAACGAGTGGCTTTTCTCAAGTAGTCGTGGTACTTCAACTTGTTTCTGAAGAATTCACCAGAGATGTTCAAAGCTTCAGATCTGACAACAACAATCTTTTGACCGTTCAACAATTGCTTAGCAACAGTAGAGGCCAAACGACCTAGTAAATGGCCCTTAGCTATTAAAAATGAGAATATTTGTTAGTAATTCGTTCTTATGGAAAGCTTAAGCCCAATCGGTATTGAAAAGTGCCACTCATCCTATCCTCGTATCAAGGTTAAGGATGCTTAGATGATGGATCTGTAACAAAAACGTCACAGTTTGGTGTTTGGGATTATGAGATTCATTCTTCATCGAGCCAAGCCCGTATGCTTGAAACTATGTTTCTATGGTAGTCTTTTCTCAAATATTCCTATCCGGTTGGAGTAACTCCTACGGTTTGTACAATGACATTCTGCGTGACTCTTCTTCATGCTGGTGCTTGGTGCTTTAAACTGTTCTATAATTATCGCTCTACGTACCATCAATAACAACAACTGGTTCAGACATCTCTTATGGTTGGTTGTGTAATCGTCGAGTTAACTTAACACTATAGTTCAGCAACTTCAAATATATCTAAAGTTAATAGTATGAGATTTAATTTTGCACAATTTGCGACGTTGAGCCAACGAGATTGGAAACTTCCAGTAGCGATTCACTAGCTCACTCTGCAGAGCCTTACACATCCCCGGCGCCTGGTGGGGATGCCTGGCAGTGGTGAGCTGAACAATTTTCAGACGCGGTTGCGGGCTCACCAAGAATCTCCCTCCAGAGTCGCCCTCTTCCTGCCAGCAGCCGGGACTTGGGGAGCAGCGAACACAACGAGTGTCAAGCCAATGGGCTCAACATCTCCAGAGAGTAACCTGCCGTAGTGGGCTTCGCAGACTGTCCCTATCTTTTGCGCCTCCGACAATCGAGGACGCGGAACGCGCCACAACCACCGCGAGGCGTGGAAGATGAGATGATGCGGTGCACAGATTTATAAATGGTGTGTGGGTGTTATTAGTCTTGTGCAGTCGTCGCTCTCTTCGATTTGTCGGAAGTGTATTGCATCGATTGAACGCTTGTGCTATGCTAAGATTTACAGACGAGCCGTCTCTATATGATGAGATCGGCATAAAATTTTCCTATATACTCGGCTAGGGTGTTCCCACTGAATGCATTTGTTTTCAATCTCTTGCTGCTCGAATCCCTGTGGATCGGGCTGTATTTGGATACCTCTTCCTTCGGAAAGATCAATACAGATTTCAGCCTCGAGCCATCTCGTTGGGGATTATTGGCAATCAATCGCAGTTTCAGAAGGAGATCGCGAAGGATGAGATGTGATGCTGAGGCTGCCTCTTTGATCTGAGTGTTTTGAAACATCACGTTTAGACCATTGATTAGAATGAGGATTTCCAACGGCTTATCATTATCATTTTCGGAGTTTTGTTTTTGGAGTTTATCCATTGTCAAAAGCTGTATTACCTTGTTTACTATCTGTAAGGCTTCTTGAAGATCTAGACACGTGGTTATTCTGATATTATCATAAACCTGTTTGTCGCTCATGGGTATTGCTTTCTGAAACTCCCCTAGTGGAAACGAACTTGTCGCATCCAAGAAGTAGACCGCATTCTTGGCGGTTCCAGCAAACTTATTCTTTATAGTATCAACAATTTGGATAGGTGAAGGTGAAAGCCAGACAGAAAGCAGATCTATGTCGTTGTAATCCAGGCTCTTCATGTCAGTCCTCATGGTCATCCTACCAATTTGATCTCAATAAATTTCGGTGAAGCGCTTCGCGTCCTAAGTACCTTTTTCGTGAGCGCGACACATAATCATCTGAACACAGTACTTCTGTCATGAAATTCTACTCCGTTTATTGGAGTCCTATAGGTTGCTGTTTATAAAGTCTAAAAGAACAAGAAGAGTTATATACTTATTTTCGTTCAATCATTACTGATACTGATTTCAGCTCCCTCCGTATCCAACATCAATTCTTTCCCAGAGTTATTCTGGTTTTTCTGCCTCTTCAAAGGTGACGACTGAGCTTCTTTGGAGCCAAGGTCGGTTCTGTTGTCGTCATTGGAGGCGGGAGGGTTGCCATGGTTCGAAATTTGGTTCAAGTTGTTCCCATTTTCGTGTGCATTGACCGCTGGTGTGTTGTTCACTGAGCTGAATTGTAAAAGGTTCCATACACCAGGCGAACTTCTCCCGGCGTTAGCCTTATCAGTCAAGCTTAGAGCCCCTGGGTTATTGTCATTTCTGCTATCCAAGATGTTCTCGGTATCCTCAGCACTCAATTGCTTTGCGGTTGAGTTTTCGTTCTTATTGGTAGTATTCGTTGGCGACTTGTTTTTCGCACTACCTCTTTCTGGTGTATAAGCTTCCATCGCGGTGACATGGAACGCCTTGGTAGGTGACCTTAGCAGTGAAGAATGAGATGGCGACAAGTGGGCAGTGGTCGAGGCAGTCGTGATTATCGGAGTGATGTTGGATCGTGACGAGGGCACGCTGGAGGCGGACGAGGATGCGTTAGTAAATGATAATAGTGCATTATTCGTCGGATTGCTATGTACACGGGGCGGGTGCATGACGTTGGAAGTTTGAATATGCGGAGACTCCATTTGCTGCTGATGTTGCGGCTGTTGCGGTTGTTGCAACTCCGTTTGCGCCAGGGCTTGGGATTGGGATTGGGACGAGGAATGTGATTGTGTGTGGTTTGGGGGTTGAGTTGACGGTGATGGCGGCAACGGTTGCTGCAAAAGAGCTTGCTTTTGTTGCTGGATTACGCCAAACGTCGAAGAGGAATCCGAGTTGGAAGACAATGGAGTATCGATTTCATCCAGACTTGTCATTCGCGGATGGTGGGGCATTTGTTGAGGCTTTATGATCGTTGGTTCTCTCTTGTACTCTTGTTGTTGTGGTAGGGCATTGAATTTAGATAAATGCAATTGTAGCTGTCTTGCGACCGATGAGCCCCTTCTTACTTTTCCAATTTTGCCTGCATTCCATTTATGTAAGAAGTCGCGCTGGTAATCTTCGCTTATTCTCCATTTCATACCTTTACCAGGTTCGTCGGGTCTTCTTGGAACCTTTTCAAAAGCCTTGTTCAAGGATAAATTATGCCTGATTGAGTTTTGCCAGCCCGTCTTGGCAAACCGATAGTAGGCGTAATTCGATGAAATGTATTTATAAATATCCGCCAGCGAAATCACGCCCTCCTGTGTGGAGAGTATTGCTTGCGTTATCATTGTTGCATACGAATGGGGCGGCTTCACGTTCCTGTTCTCATCTCTTGAGAGGTCGGAGGCAAAATCCAGTGATTGCGGGAAGCCTCCCTGTGCAACAGAGTGGTTAGACTGATACGACTGGCCGACCATCCGATTACTGTTAGAATCGTACATGGATCCCGCAGCGTTTCCGGGACCATTGCTTGGCTGTGGACCGCTACTGATGAATTGGGGGCCGCTACCGTACTGTGCGCCGCTAGGTTCGCTGACTAGCCGGGTGTTGCTGCCGTACATTTTGAAGGCCCTTACCTGCTGTTGTTGGTTGTGGTGTTGGTTTGTCTGATACCTGTTCTGCTTGACATAATCGGACTCCCTCAGGATGTCGTACAAGAGGGCGTTCACATCGCTTGCGTCATTGTTGCCAATACCCGTGCCGTAGGCAGCCACGAGCTTTGGTATCAAATGATGCACGCACGACTGCGAGATGAACGGCTCCTGGTCGGGCAAGATGAACATCATCTGAGTTCCTCCGATATCCAGCACCGTGCCTGAAGCCAACAGGACAGGCGTCGACGAGGACCCCACCGGGATCCTTTTGAAATTGACCTTCGCGCCGTTTCTTCCCAGCACTAACAATTCCCAGCCGCCGTGCTGCATGTTGAACTTGATCAAGGCGTGTTTCCGCGATACAACTTTCGCGGGCCCCAGGTCTATGCTGATAGCGTTCGGGTCGCTCTTGCTCAAAGCGCTGGCTGCGCTCATGTTCATTTGCGGCGCGTTGTCCGTGTTCCTGCCTATCGAGATTTCCAGGTCCTTAACGTAGTAGGTCCAGTCCTTGCCGGATATCTTGGCGTAGGCCTGCACCTCGGAAGCCAGATTTCTCTCGTTGGAGAACTGTTTCGAGACCATCGTCGGCTGCTCGGGGGTCTGCAACACAGATATCACCGCGTTGATCAGCCCCTGGTGCTGCTGCGACGTGTACTGCGCTAGGTTGATGGCGTTGACGGTATCGTTTTTCGCACTCATGCTGCCCGGATGCTGCAGCTGCTGTTGCTGCACGGGCTCGCTGCGGTTGTTGAGAGACATGCTTGGGAGCGCCCTGTCAGTGTCCTTTCTCAAGACGTGTGGTGGATGAATGCTTCTGCGGGACAGTTCTGCTGAAGCTCAAGGACATGCAATGTGATGCTCCTATTCTATTCGGCAACTGCACAACACAAAATACGAGAAGTACCTCGGCGCCGCTGACTAATGCTATCTGTGGGGCCTGAGTTCAAGCTTCCTGGCCTAGTGCTGTCTGTATCTACGCTGGATCCTGCGCACTGTGAGGGTCTAGCTGGATGATGAGTTGACGATTGAGATTTTTCTGATCCTTTGTTTGTTTACACTTTTCACAAAAAACAATTTTCCATGGTGGTGGATAGATAGCGACGACCGAAGAAGAGCTGTGCGTTAGGACCGCCGAACGGAGAGGCCGGTCTGCCGTACGCCGCGACAGCCTTCCCTGGGTGTGCCCGTGCACCAGGCGTCCGCGCGGTGCCGGACACTGTGCGCGGCGGGCCGGACAGCGCGCTGCGCCGTCCTCGCTCCCGCTGCACCGCTGTCTGTGCGCAGAGCAGGGCACGCAGCCTGCGGCCGCCCGATCGAGAAGCCTCGTATAACTGCGGCCGCTTTGGGTGCGCAGCGGCAGGCCTTATCGCGTGGAAGGAATGGCCGCCAAGTAGCTTCGAAAGAGTCCCTGGTGCTCAGCCAGCTGTCGCGCGTTGCGCAGTATGGGAAGTCGTTCAGATTTTGCTTGAAAATTCTCCTCGCCACAAAATGGCTGCGTGGGTTTCTGGGCGGGCTGGTGGCGGCGCAGAAGAAACGATTTTTCCGTCAGTGCTCTATAGTTTTTAGAGGCCCAGAGAGTTTTTGGGTTTGGAGGAAGTTGGAATACTAAGCACCACATCTCCATTTCCCAAACACTATTGTGATATCGGAGTGCAGTGCGCAAGTCGAGATCTGACAGCGATTGGCAGAAATTGGCAGACAATGGTGGATCAACGCGAAAGTCCGCAAGCAAACGTCGGTGCGAGTGGGAGTGGCAGCGCAGGCTCCGGGGCAGCTCCAGGCCCATCGAGAGCAGGATCGTCACAGGCTGTGCCCGTGATTCAGGGCCAGGGCCAGGGCCAACAGGTGAAGAGGAGGAGAGTGACCAGGGCGTGTGACGAGTGCAGGAAAAAGAAGGTCAAGTGTGACGGGCAGCAGCCCTGCATTCACTGCACGGTGTATTCCTACGAGTGCACGTACAACCAGCCTACCAAGAGGAACCAGACGCAGTCTGGCCAGCGGCCCAGCCAGGCGGCGGGGCGGTCGGTAAGAAGGCTTCCTCGAGACTGCAGTCCCAGCTGCAGAAGTACAAGAAACTGGTGCACGAGATTCTGCCCAACCTCCCCGACATCGACAACCTGGACATTCCCACGTTTGCCCAAATATTTCACAACTTCAACTCGGACAACTCATCCACGGTGCTCGATGATACCACCAAGGAATACAACTTGATCGTCGGCCACACCACGCCGCTTTCATCCAACACGACTACCCCTGACGGTTCGACACACTCTAATCTTCTGAATCCAGACGTCGTCGAGTGCGTGGACGGCTCATTCCAATCCTCTGTGGGCAGAGAGATCAAAATCATCCTACCGCCAAAACCGATAGCACTGCAGTTTTTGAAAAATGCGTGGGAGCATTGTTGCGTTCTTCTGAGGTTTTACCACAGACCAACGCTCATCAAGCAGCTCGACGAGCTGTACGAGACCGACCCCCAGAACTATACACACGACCAAATGCAATTCCTGCCCTTCTGCTACTCCACGATGGCGGTGGGAGCTCTTTTCTCCAAGCCCGGCGATATCGATCGAAAGGACTGCAAGGAGGATGTGCAGAACGCGCGAGATAAGTTTCTGGAGGACGAAGGCTACAAGTACTTCATAGCCGCGAGGAAATTGATCGACATCACGAACGCCAGAGATCTCAATTCGATACAAACGATCTTGATGTTGTTCATCTTTTTGCAGTGCTCCGCGCGCTTGTCCACGTGTTATGCGTACATAGGCGTTGCAATGAGAAGCGCTCTAAGAGAAGGTCTTCATCGGTCTTTGACGTCAGATTCTGGGTTTTCACCGATTGAGATCGAGATGAGGAAAAGGCTCTTCTTCACAATCCACAAATTGGACATATATGTCAATGCGATGCTGGGTTTGCCCAGATCCATAGCGCCGTGTGATTACGATCAGACCTTGCCCGTCGAGCTTTCTGATGAAAATATCACCGAGGAGGGTTATTTCCCAAATAATCAAAATGGCGTCTTATCCAGCGCTGGCATTGCCAATCAACACACAAAACTAATTCTAATCTTGGACATTATTGTCAGAAAACTCTACCCAATCAAAAAGACAAACAACCTAATATCACACGAGGTGGTCACAGAGTTGGAGCTGAAGCTCAGAAATTGGCTCGATGGACTGCCTCCAGAGCTAATACCCGGTCTGAAAAATGTTCCTAAAAAGTATGAAACTGCAAATCGTTTGTTACATTTATCGTTTTTACACGTCCAGTTGATTTTATATCGGCCTTTCATTCACTATTTGTCGAGAAAGGTTGTTGCAAACCATCCAGACTCGTTGTCGATACAGCGTGCCAGAAATTCGATTAGTGTTGCAAGAACGGTTGTTAATTTAGCTAAAGGAATGGTAAAGAAAAACTTACTAATTGGATCATACTGGTATGGTAATTACACGATTTTTTATTCCGTTGCAGGCTTGTTATTCTATATTCATGAAGCTCAACCTTCCGATAAGGAAAGTGCTCGAGAATATAATGAGATTTTGAAAGATGCCGAGATGGGTAGAAGTGTTTTACTGCAATTGAAAGATTCCAGCATGGCGGCAAATAGGACTTACAACCTACTTAACAAACTATTCGAAAGGTTAAATTCAAAGACAATTAAGCTATCGGCAACTCATGGCATCCCTCCAGAGAACTCATCACCGTCGCAGCACCACCAGCAACAGCAACAGCAACAGCAACAGCATCAGCAACAGCAACAGCAACAGCAACAGCAATCACAACATCTGCAGCAACAGCATCAGCATCAGCACCAGCAACAGCAACAGCAACAGCAACAGCAACAGCAACAGCAACAGCAACAGCAACAGCAACAGCAACAGCAACAACATCATCAGCACCAGCAACCACCTCTTTCG
The DNA here is from genome assembly GCA_003671575.3 of Zygotorulaspora florentina. Taxonomy (NCBI): domain Eukaryota; kingdom Fungi; phylum Ascomycota; class Saccharomycetes; order Saccharomycetales; family Saccharomycetaceae; genus Zygotorulaspora; species Zygotorulaspora florentina. The sequence continues at coordinate 20,446 of PPJY03000020.1, read as the reverse complement.
CAGGTACCACTGACTGTTAATTGTAACGAAACTCAGAAAAGCCCTTCCCAACCATCTAATCTTTACAGCTTGGAAAATTACATTGATGCAAATTTCGCTGGCGGTTTGCAGAGCCAGGGTTTCTCGAAGGCCAATAGCACCCAAGCCCATAGTAGCAATCGATCCCCATTTAAAGGAGTGCCGAGCACAGCAAAAACCATAAGTGGTGTAAATACAATAAACACTGCTGCTACATCAAACATTACTGGTAATGAAAATGATATATTCCTTAATTCTGATACCACTCCAATGGATGGGATATTCTTGTTTGATAATAATTCAAAGGAGATTTTCACCGAAAGTAACTCTGCCGAGAACTCGTTGAAAGGTTTGGACCAAATTTCTTTGGCTGGTGATAATTTTAATGGTACAAACACTGCAGCTTCCCCTAAATTAAGGGCAGAGCCAATAGACTCAGAGTCTTATATTCCCGGTATGTTCGACCAATTGGATATCCAACTATTTGGTAGGTACCTGCCGCCTTATATGTCGCAACTGAACGCTAACGATCAGCAAGCAACTCCTCAAAGTGACTTCAAGTAATGAAATTTGGTAATGTTTTATATAAGTATCATTATAGATTATGAATAATTAATGTCTATGCAATTGTAGCCATTCCACTCCTTACAGGGTGTTTCCTCACTGGCGTGGATCATTTTCATTGGAGGAGTTATTCCATGTCTGTGATTTGCTGCTGGAAAAGTGAGGTAAGTGATAATGCTTTTGGTAACGCCCTTGCTTACCGTTGGTTTGCTTGTTAACATTCTGTTTGTTACTAGTCTGTTTGCTGTTATTCTGCTTTACAGATGACTGCTTGCTGACAGATTTGGCAGGCTTGTTTACTTCATTGTTAAGACTGAAATTAGATTGCGGCCCCAGTGCCAGCACAGGGGACGTTGAAGAAGATCTTATCTGTGGTGATGACGATTCCGCTTCGTACTGTGTCTGAGCCGTTTGTTCGTGGATAGTTTGAGATAATAATTGCTGGTGCTGTTGTTGATATTGCCATTTTCTTTTAGTACCACCTCTTTGAGAGCTTCTCAAGAAACCTTCAAACCGGAATAAACTATCTTGCGGCGATTCCATGTTTTTTGTGCGATTTGAAGATACTGCTCCAAGAACAGCATTACTGGGAGACTTCAAAATATTTGAATTTCTAGATCGAGGTGCGGTGTCTTCCCCATATAATAAAGGACTGTGATATTGGCTCTTGGCCCCAGATTCGCTGATCAAATCATCACTGCTGGGATCGACAGCAAATGAATCCGCCAAGTATGTTTTGAACGATACGTTTGACGGGATTTTCGTGAGACTTCCGTTAAGTATCGCTGATACCTTCCGATCATATAGCTGGGGAGCAGAATCCAGAGTGAAAGTCTGTTCCGTTTGCGTTGTATCTGTCGACTTTGAGCGATCATGCAGAATTCCAAGGCCAGAACTTGGCTCAGCTGAAGCACCTGCTGTGCTCTTAGTGAAAAAACTATCCAGATTATCCAACTCAGCCCACATATGGCTTAGTGACGCGTCTTTTTCTTCAGCCAAGGAAACAGAATCATTTGTTTCTGTATTTCCAAGTCCATAGTCCGTATCTGCATGAAATTCTACTATGTCTTCTATAATAGGTGGTTCCTCGGTATATTCTTCTCCGGGATTGTTTACCACGCATGTCATGAACACTGCATGTACGTTATGTCTTGTCGTAGCGGCAGTCATTGTGGGCATGGATACTGACCAACCACTTTCTTCGGGAATCCCAAAAAGTGTGGTGCTGATATTCGTACTACCCTTAATATCCTTGTTGCCCATGCAAATTCTCAAGACATCCTTATCCATTTTACTGCCAGAAACCGTAGGTACATAATCAAGGACATCAAGTGCTTCCGCTTCGTGTTCTGTCAATAATAGCCTCAAAAGGGGAGATATTAGGTCAGCGCCAACACCTGTAAACTCGGGGCGCTTTAGGTCTACCAAGGGAAGAATGTACTTAAGTATTTCCATCGTCTGTTCCTTTACCCATCCCAGCTTATTCAACAGCAACCCCAATAGGAATACGAGAGTTTGTGCAGAATATGTAGGGAAATAATTTCTTGTTATAAAGCTGACAACTTGGCTCATGAAATCCCGCTTTGATCGAAACTTGTTTTTGGATAAAGAGTCAATTAACCTGGAAAGTGACGGTTGATTATAGACATTTGAAAGGCTAATCAAGGAGTCCACTGCGTTCTGTATGCTTGAAAACTCCTTCCTAGCCATTGCGTTCAAAAATCTTGGTAAATTGGTGATGAGGGCAAATAAAAGCCGCGAATCAGAATTCGCAATAATGCGGCTATCCTTGAGTAAATTTAGCTTATCCAAAAACCGCCAAGTAATATCCAAAGAGTTAGCAGAACGCAAACCAGTCATCACAATTTGCTGCAGGCCGTCAAATCTTCCCTCCCAGTTGGAAGGGAATGTTGCCACCAAACATTGCACAGTGTCGGGAGAGTCCAAATCAATTTTCGATATGAACTTGGTGAAGCACGAGAGCACTTCGATAAACTCTTGCTCATGAACACTACTGAGACAAGCTGTGATAGACCAAAACAACTGCGGAAAGTTGATGAGATCTGCAGGATCAAGTTCGGCAGTAATTGCGTTTAGGGTCATTAATATTTGCATTGCAAATCCTTGTATATCATGATTAGTGTCAGATATTGTGTTAGATAATCGGTGAAGCATGTCTCGAAGCATTTCTTGATCCATAAATGTAAGCAGAGACCTAAAAACCTGGAATGATCTGCATGCCACATGCCTTACAGAACATGTGGTTGCCCATTTTAAAGATATTCTCTGCCAATCTACATGAAAGCTTTTCTGTTCCGAGAAAATGGCAACTATATTACGAATCAACACGTCCATCTCTTTTGGTGAGCGAGCACCGTTTTTATCCTTCATCAAATTGTCGTAAGGCCAAAGCATTTGCTTGTTTTTCAAACAGGAAACAGTAACCTCTGATTTTTCATGAACAGGCGCTAGTCCATATATGATGTCACGTAAGATCTTGGAAGCACTTTCTTGTATCAATGGCATGTAGTGATCCAATAAACAGATTGAAATGTGGACCAAGGCAGGTATGTGATCTTTTATCGAATCTGTAGCAGTTATCGACAAATTGACCAGGAAAATAATAGACAAATGGGTCCGTGAGAAAGTGATAGTTTTGCCATTGTAGTTCAACTTTTCCCAGATATTCGCAACAAATGAAAATTTCTCATTTTCCTTTGGTTCAGTTACGGTGGATTTTGTTATAGGAATAATTGACTTTGGATCTAGATTCTTCGTGAGAGCATCTATCAGTCCGATACCCCCCGGCACATTTGCAAGATATAAGACAACGTCTCTTGCAATTTGAACAAAATGAGGGTTCCGATGCTTGATAGACATTGCCATAATGTATTCGAGAGAGACGTGAATGTTCTGAAAAGAATTCCCTTTCCCCAGGGATATCCATAACTGCTCAACTTCCATGGGCAACTTATGATTCAGTTCTATTGTAATATAAAAAAGGTTATTCAGTACCATAAATGTGTCTATCTCCTCTATGGTCTTCAAAGTAAACTTATTGACCCATGGTACTAGTAATATGAGGTAATACTTCTTTAAATCAGGCGAGAACAAAGTAAGCACCTTTACAATGTTTGAGAAAATTTTTAAACTCAAATCCTGGGGAAGGAGCTCCGCAAAGATACTGGAAATTTCTTTTGCGGTAGCTATATAAACAGTCCGTGATGTGCTAGTTAAACGTTCTTTGAATACCTTGGTGTACGATGAGTTATGCAGCTTCGCTTCCACCGCAGAGAGTAAATCCACCGCATATGATCTCGTTTCAACCTCAGATGTTATTATACCACACAATCCAAGAGAAACAAGCTCCTCCTCTTCTAGAATTAGATCATCAATATCCAGAATATTTTTGCATAGAGTAGTGTAATACAACATTGAAACACTAGGATTAATGTGGTGAGATATGCATTGTACAGTGACATCTCTGAAAAACTGAGAATTGTCTCTGTTTTTGCTCAAGAGGTTTGTCAGAGCACGAACACCAAGCTGCTGTACGCTATTATCGTCCTCCAGAAATAGTGCTTCGATCCATGAAAGTAGACCCGCCGTATCAAAAGCAATAATTACTGGTAAATGAGACACATTCTCTAGGGTTTTGGTGATGCAATCGGAGCACAACACGACCATTGTTTCAAGAGCTATTTTTTGAAGCCTACTCTTCTGAAACTCTACCCCAGCAGCAATAGCAGTTCGGTCTCGCAAATTGTGAGTATTTCGAATCATAGCCGCATACCTTTCTTCAGAAACGTAGGCATACTCACCGTAGCCACACCACTCTTTCAAATAATTGAAGCAAGATGTGCGTGCGTGGAAGGGGAATAAATAGTCCAGAGAAGGCTCTTCTCGTATTACGAGGTAAAACGCTCGAATGAACTCTGCAAAGTAAGTCCGCAATGGCTGATATTCAAATGAACACTGTATACTTTCTTCTTCCAAAAACATCTTGGCATTTTTAATATACTCCGACAGCTTATTCAAAGCCCATTTATCTTCTGTAACTATTGGGTCTCTCAAAAATCGAGATAGAATAGCCAAGACATGGAACATTTCAAGTCTAGTTTGATTGCTTGAACTTCCGAGCTTCCAAGATGTCAAAAATTTATCAATATTCTCGAGGTAGGCGCGATATATATTAACATTCATCGAGCTTAGTCCAATTATAATAGCATCCCTTATAATATTGCATTTCGCATTTAGTAACGGTAGAACCATTTTGAATATTGAGGTTGCGGACCTAATCTTTTGATGCTGAACAGTGAATATCTGTTGACTCTTTTTTCTACCATGCTGGATGGCGGTAGTTGGAATATGGAGCTTTTGATCACTCGTAGAAGTCAAAGACGTGCAAGCAACTATTAGGAACAGCTTCCACTGGCTTGTGATCGTTTCAGGTAAAATATCTTTCATCTTTGAATCTAAATTATTGGCAATTCCCAATATTATCTCATGTACCTGGACTAGCCTGATGCAAACAATGGATCGGCAAAGAGCCATAGTAATTGGACAAGAATCAAAGATAACAGACAGTAGCTTTGGAAAGACCCTTTGCCATAGGGCACCGTCAACCCCATACTCTGACTCAGCAAGCTTGATCAGGACTCCTTTCTTATATTTCAAGGTAAGTTGTGTGACCCTTTCTTTTTCAGCATTACTCAACGATACTGGTCGATAATCAAGTAATGTTCGGTAATCGCAATCAGAGAGTAAGTCGACCAACCTTGTTCCCCTGTCTGCTGCGAAATGCGACGAAGACCGTGAATGCCCATTCGATTTCTTAATGGTTTTTTCGACCATTGCCTCATCAAACTTGGATATAATCCTCAAAATATGAATACCCAATTTTCGAATACTAGGATCCTGTGAACACAAGAAAAACAAGCCATTACCCTCTACTTCTTCTATTACAGTGACCGTATTTTTCCATTCTAGCATCTCTGTTTCGTTAGAGTCTTCGGCTTCATTTTCTACCGTTACAAGTTGAATTCCATCTAAACCAGTCTCGCGCTTCTTTTCTTCTAGCTTGCTCGACTGAAATTCTTCAAGCCAACACTCTAGAAGCTCCACATATAGAGCCAATAGCCTTCTGTATTCAGTAGAAGATAAATATGACATCTTGTAACTTGATTGAGTTTTCTCATCGAAATCAAAAGAATACTTCGCAAACCATGTTATTAAAGTATAAGGATTCTTCTTTGAGGCTAACGCCTTCAGCGCATTCTGGCAACTTGTCGCAATCAATAGATCTGCGTGAACTGCATTTCTCGAAACGACTTCTATTGTCGACTTGAAAGGAATATGTACAGAAATGCATAAGCAGCTTGGAATGGTTTCAATGAGCGTTGCAAACAGCGCAATGTTAAGATTTCTATTAACGTTATTGTTGTTGTCATTTGAAAAACTGAAAGCAAGTTTTTCGAACGGTGTGGATGGCTGCTTATTATGTTGGTTCTCAGGAGACCAAACTTCAGACCCGATATTTGAATCCAAGAGAAGAAACAGTTTATAAAAATTACTGCATATTTCCTCATGAATTGCAGTAAGCGTCTCGCTTTGCCTGATTGATATATCATTCAGTCCAAGTTCATAGTACCTGCTGTCACTCTCTGGAAATTCCGGATTTTTGTTCGTCATAAGTAAACCTCTATATGTACTGATGGCCAGAATAAGTTTTTCATAATTGATACCATCTAAATTTGCTCCGTTGAATGATTTACGAAATAGCGGGAGTAGTGTGTTTTCCATTAAAAAGCTTGGATGTGCATATCCGATCGTTACTAATACATCTGATAATGGATTGATCAATTCTAGATCAGCAGTTATCCAGGATTCTTTTCTTTTTGAGTTCAGGTAAAGTGCCATAATTTTGGTTAGCGTTCTGGTAGTATTATTAAGCGTTTCCGGACACCTATACAGGTATACCCACACAAGCCTGGAAAGTCCCACGACAAAGAGCACGCGGACTGAAAGGTCCTTATTTCTGACCTTTTTCGAGCTCTTTTCAACTAATGCAATCCAATACTGCGAAAATAGTTCGGCCGGAGAGGTACAAAGCACGGAAACGGTCAATCTAAAGCCGCTCGCCCAGTATTTGGCTTCTGATTGTAGCTTGTTAGCGGCATCCAATAAGATAGTCATAGCCTCCACCCAAGTGGGATGATTTACTTCAGCAGTCAAAGAACCTGCCAAAGGCAACAGAAGCTGGCTGATGACTTCTGCATAAGCCAGCTTCACGGAAAGGTTCTCTGCATTCAAAAAAAACTTGGAGATACTCTTCATAAAATCTGCTGTTGCTTCAAATTGTTCTAAAGGGTAATTTTTGAATCTCAAATATCTCATCCCCAGGATTAGTAAATGAACACCGGGTTCCAGGTCGCGAGTTACAAATTTTGGAAGCTTTTCCAGATCCGCAATGAATCTATCACTGACAGATAGAAATTTCTTCTCTGACATCCAACCCAATAATTCTGCAAAGGAGTTCCAATTGGACGACTTTATTATGCTGGATGATATTGACATTGGATCCGTAGTCTTGAGTTGCGTGAACACTATTTCTTCCAGTTTATCACTCAAGTCCGCGTCGCCATCGTCTGGAGCCTGTTTTACAATTTCAATCAAGACCCTGCAAAGGATGAAGATACTTATGAGAGACTTCCTATCTGCCTGAAATGCAGTTTCTTTTGCTGCTTCTATTTTTATTTCTAGCTCCCTTGTTCTGTTAGTTTCCATGAAATTTCTACTTCCTGCAGATGATCTGGAAGAATCGTTCCTCTTGTGTGAGAACCTACTACTGTTGCTTAATGTTTTGCTATGAGTATTCGTTAGATTGTTGTGTGCTTGCGGTTTGGACTGAAGTCCCTTTGATTGCTCGTTTTCATATTCTCTTAGTAACTTATCAACTACATCTGCAGCCATGCTTGCTATTTCAGATTTCGTTTTCCTCCAAAACATCATAGCATCTATCACTGGTTTCGGCTTCTTTCTTGCGATGTGCCCAAGGGATTCAATTATTTTATCAAACACCGGATCAACTCCTTCCCCCAATATGTCAACGATCGGCGGCTCAGAAGTTATAGGATATTGTAAACAAATATTAAGCTTGCTCTCAGCGTGGCGAACAAATTTTGTAAATAAGATGTGCAACGCATACTCTGAGGGGCCTTTCCAATCAGTGGCCAATCTTTGTCTCAAATTAGTTACGTATTCCTCTGTAACAGATTTATTACTGGACTCAGAGGGTGTCACTAACACGACATGCTCTGGTGAGGAAACCACACTTTGAATAATTTCATCGTCTGGCAGGGGTTGCTGCAAAGCAATTTGACCTTGGCCACTCTTGATTCCTAATGGTGCAATGACATCTTCATTGCTCTCTGGTGGAGGTGGTATAGCTATCTGTGGCGTGATAGCTTCTAATTGATCCTGTAATGCGGGTTCGGCTCTGAGTTCTCTGAGAATATCTCTAGGCTCAACGTTTTGGGACGTATGTTGTTCGACCAAAATTGCACGGCTATTTGTCTCGATAGAGCTCGGAAACTTAAATGAAGTGGTGCCTATACCCTGAGGTATAGACCTAAATTCGTTATCCATCCGCTACTTCACCAAACTGTAAACGTTTTTTAAATCAATATCGAACAAAGGATAATGACTTCAAGGTAGGGATATTCTGACTTGAGCTTAAGATCTGATCGAGACCTTTCCTGATAACCGAGTGTGTAAATTATGCTTCAAAAAGTACCTTGTCTCTATGATCTACCGATGTTAGTACAATTCACCTTATTGTTTGCCTTAATGCTCCTGTTGGGATCAACCACCGATGAGTAAAAATAAACTTACCCGTTCCTCGCGCCCGCCCAGGGAAGCCTGGCCGGCGGAAGTACGCAATCTAAACTTTTAATCAACTTTAGAACAAATGATTATCTATTGCTTAACATGGTAATCCATTAGCATTCCTCGATGGCTTGGGTTTGGGCATTACTATGTGCATGACTGATTTCTGTGTGCTGGCTTGATGAAAATGATGTCGGTGCGCTATTTTTTCTTCACAGTTTGGTTAGTCAGCCGAAGTGCCACAAATCTCGAATAGTTTGCAGTCCTAAAAAGATTGACAGGTTCCTGGAAAGAGTTTATGTGACGGTCGAGATTTTTTTTGTATCTATTGCTGTTCCTCTATTGCAGGAGCGTCCACTTCGCCACTTGAGGGGCTACACATGGAAATATTTTTAAGGTTGATCCGTTCCATCAGAATGGCGCACCCGTAGCAATTAACACTGCGAATCATGGTGCTTTCTTGACGTTCTTCGCTCACAAGTTTTGAGATATACGTAGATTTTACATGCTTTGGCGAATTGTAAGCGCACCTCTATTCAAATCTTACTCTTGAGGAATGACAAAAATCTGGGTTGCACCGCTTAAAAGAATATCACTGGATTATGTGGCCTTACTAGTTGATATTTATTAGCAACAGCTTTCATCATAGAATAAAAACGTTTTTGTTACGGTATATTAGCAGCACAATTCTTCAAAAACCCTACTGTTACTCCTCTTTACTCACAAGACCTGCAGGGGAGCAAGTATTTGAAGGCATTCCCCAGCTCCCGCATGACTACACATTTTTGTTTGTTTTATGAGTATGGCGATGCAGTAACCATTTAGCCGCCGAACTTTTGTTTTTTTTCAAGAATAATCGGTTTTCCTTGTCGAATGGTTTTTTCTGGTAGAGTGTCATTCTATCATTAGAATTATCTTTTCTATAAGAATGTTGCAGTGACGGATATAATCATTAAAGAACGCATGTATTCATGACAATTTCAAAAACTGCAGTAGCGACCGATCAAAATAAAAGGATAGAACCAGTTACTTCAGCTTCTCAAGTTCTGGAGAACTTATCACGGGTTTAATTTAGTTCCAAATGGTCCGGTAGGTGGAAAATTTGTGATGCTTCCTTAATATTAATGTTTGTATATTATTCTTTTTCGTATTTGTTGATGTATTTAAGATTAGTATCTGCTGGCTAAAGTTATGCCTCCACAACAAAACCTAAAAGTGAAAGTATGTCAATTGCGAAAAAATAGATCATAATCAAGCCCTTCTAACTTTATATATCAGAGAGGACCGTGATCATTCAGGATTATGATAAAGGTTCATAAACCTTCCCCCTCTGAGATAAATAAACTTTTCGAGTATCGGCCCAACCAAACTGGGGACGAGACCATGAACTACCTGCAAGTCCCAACTAAGGACTACTTAGGTGGAAGTACCTCATTCTTCCAGGACGCTTTTTTGGGTTGGGCAGCCGCTATTTATTATGATTCCGTGCAGGGCGAGTTCACAGGCTCTTGGCGGCTAAACTCCAGGGATTGGGGGAAACTATGATGCCAAGCAAGTATCATGTCCAGTTGTTTTGCTGATCGTCTGAAGCTAGCCTTCGAGGTTTCCACCATCCGCCCTACTCAGGGTCTTAACTCTTTTTGGTCACGTGCAATGGGGAGGTGAAGCTCTGCTCGATTGAAAGTTAGCGTCGAAATTGTTTCTGCCGATGCACTTGCTGGCCGAAGCACGCCCACCGCGTTCCAGGTAGACAGGCGGGAAATCATTCGAACAGAAAGAGAGAGATAGACGATATAAATCACTGGGGTAGCTCTTGTTACTTCCTTCAGAGCTTGAGAGAGACACATCAAAATGTCCAGTGAACGAAGCTTGGATCATTTAAGTAACATTATTATCTCTTTCATCGCTAATGTTGATGTTAATGATGACAAGGCTGAAAAACTGTCTGCGCAACTAGCTGGTGATATAACTACAAATAAAATAAAACTGCTCGAGTTGGTCATTGATCTGAAAGAACATTTAACTTCTGAAGAGGATTCTAGCAGAAAAAATGCTTTGTATTGTTTATCGAGTGTTCTCTCCAAAATACCTGAGGATCAATTGAAGAAAAACGAGGTTTCTGTGATATTTGCTTTCTATTTATCTAAGCTGGAAGATAAATCTCTTTTCAAAGAAGCACTGAACGGTTTCTCCTCTCTTGTTAAGATGAAATATATCACAGTTACAGATGTCAACACTGTGCTTGCTTTTTTGATGAATCAATATAGTCCCAGCTCGTTTTTAGCGCCAGTCAGATACTTTGCATTTAAGATCATGGATAATATTTATGGTAAATTTCAAAGAAAGCTAGAGGAAGATGAAGAGTTTGCTGACAATTATGTCAAGACTTTTTTACATATCGTTAATGGGGAAAAAGATCCAAGGAACCTGCTTATATCATTTAACCTGAACAGCAGTATCTCGTCCAACTTAACAAACGTAAAAAAATTCAAAGAAGATCTGTTCGATGTACTTTTTTGTTATTTCCCCATTACTTTTAAACCCCCCAAGAATGATCCATACAAGATTTCTAATACTGATTTGAAAATTGCATTAAGATCGGCCATATCTGCAACACCTGAATTTGAAGAGGATGCCTTTGGGAATCTCGTAGACAAATTAACTGCATCTTCACCCACTGTGAAGAATGACACACTACAAACGTTAAAGGCATGCGTCGAAAAATTTGGCGGTGCTGCGTCTTTAAGACAGTGGCTGCCTCTATGGAACGCCCTCAAGTTTGAAATCATGCACGGTAGTGATAGCGATGAGGCTCCACTCCCTAAGCCTACAGATCCAGATGCAGTTGAGACCTTCGAGATAAGTAATTACCAACTGGCTTTGGATATTATGAGATCCATAGCCCACGAGTTGGTTCATGTCGATGAGCACGCGTTTGACAAATTTCTAACTCACATATTCGAGGAGTTGAAACCAAATTTCACACATGAGAAAGATTTGAAGCAAAGTTGCAGTGTGCTGGCGTCAATTGGGAGTGCTGGTGTTGTAACTTTCAACAAAGTGATAGACGTCTCCTTACCTTTATTTCTACAGAATACATCCGAAATTCCGAAATTGCAGTTGGTGATTATGAACTTGTCCTTTTTCTGTGATGCCTACATCAAAGTGTTCAACGTCGAAGATAGTTCTGTCACCGACAAGATTTCTGAAAACTCTTTAAACCTATTCAAGGATGAAATACTGATAATCTTAGGAAAAGCTTTAACTGGCAGTTCAAAAGTTGAAACTACTATAAGAACTTTGTCTGTAATTCAGTTCACGAAGATGGCTAAAATGAATGGCTATCTGAATGAAGAAGAGATTGCGCTCATCCTCCAATATCTTACAGACACCATACTGACAGACAATAACAAAGCAATTTACCACACATGCCTAGAAGGCTTGAAAGCCATTGGTGAAATTTACGAAGATTTGGTGTACAGTATCTCCCTAAAAAGGATGCTTGACCTCTTGCCTCTTAACCCAAGCGACAAAATTTCATTATCTGACAGTGAGCCTGTAGAGAAGGAAAATATTCTCAAAGTGATCTTAGATTTTACCACTTCAAAACATAGATTAATTAGGGAAAGCTTGGTTGGACTCTCCGCAAAATTATATTCAGTTGCTATGCATGAAAACTCCAAAGAATATTGCTTCTTACTCGTATCCTCTCTTTACACACTACTAGCCCACAATGTTGAGCTTATTAGAGAGGAAGATGCTGCTTTACTCAAAGAAAACATAGAGCCACAACTTTTCAGCGTGATGAAGGGTTCCCCCGATATACTTGCAGATGACCACAATTTAGCTCTATTATCTGACGTTTTATTTTTTATCAATCTAAAAAGCACAAAAGTCACTCACCAGGAAGAATTGAATAAGTACACGGAATATTTTATCGATGAGTTGAAAGTTCTTGAAGAACCTTCTAGATTGATACTCCCTTTTGCGAAATTACTATGCGCACTGAGCAAAGATTGCCAGTTGGAAGCTTCTCAAAATATTTTTACCAAGGCCATATCTTTAGTAAAAAGCAGCTCCTCTATTGAAGAATTTGAGAAACTAGGCTATCTAGAGTTGATCATGGTACTGTCCAATAAATGGATTAACGAAGAAATTGTAAAGGAAGTTTGTACGTGGAATGATACCTCATCATTGAATTTAGAGGTTTTGGTATGGGCTGAAAAAGGGCTATTAATGAAAAACTCACCATTAGCGGTTGAATTTCATGCCAAATTTGTTAACTTATTATCAGACAAGGCTTGTGGCTCTTTCGTTGCAAGGCTGTTTGAGATATTTGTTGTTGATATCGTTTCAATTAATAAGTACAAGAGTATTCCTTGGTGTAATAATACCAAGGCACTATACAAGCAGAAGTTTTTTTGTGAAACGTTCCGTAGGTTAGTCGAGTCCTACAGAAGCGCCACTCAGCTGTCCTTGAAGTCGAACTACCTCACCGCCTTATCGCTAGTACTTAAACATATTCCAAGCAAAATCATCGAACCTTATATGGATGAGATGCTGCCATTGTTATTACAGGCGTTAGAAATGCCAATTTCTGATGTTAAGGTATCTGCACTGAACACCTTGCTGGACACAGCAGAGAAGTTCCATAAATTGATCTCTGAATATGCCCAAACCTTAGTAACAACGCTTTTGAAGCTTGTTATCCCCAGTAAATACAATAATGTCAGTGTCAGGTTGATATCTCTAGAGTTGCTAGAATCGATATCCAAGGTTGCACCGTTGAACTACAGTTTGCCGCTAAAACACAATGTAATCTCTGCTCTTGAGCCTGTTCTGGACGACAAGAAGAGGGTCGTAAGAAAGCAGTGTGTGCTAACTCGTCAAGCATTTTTTGAATTAGGCCAAGTACCGTTTGAATGATTGTGACCTAGGCGAAGCGCAATCGAGTATATTTAAAAGTTTATTCTTATTATACAATTAAAGTATGTAAATGACGCCAAACAGTTCTACTCTTCATCGTCGCTAGATTCTTCGTCACTCAAACCTACAGGCGCTAGACCTGGCGTCAATCCAGGATATCTGCGATCCATTAAAGCAGTCCTCGAATCCTTGATATCCTCTTTGAACTCCTTAATTTTTCTTCTTCTCTTTGAGCCTCGGGCGACCTTACCGGATCCTGTTGCTTTATCAAGTATGTATTTCTGCAAGTCCTTTAATTCATCCTTATCGTCGTCATCTAAATCCCATAATTTTGCGTTAGACTCATTTTTTTTCAACAGTCTCTTCAAATAAGTTTCTTCACTGGCAGTCAAAGTACCCTCCGCCCTGTGTTTTATCAACAGCTGTAGTTTCGCCGTTTGTTCCAGTTTATCGTTGTCTATTCTCTTTAATCTATTTTCCTGCTTCCTTAATTTCCTTTCTTTTTTCCTTATTTTTGACACGTCTAGCTCATTTAATGCAACCATTTTTTTCAAATTGCGGTCTATAAGCTGGGCAGTGCTTCCTTTCTGGTTATTCCTCCTTTTGCTCTTACCATTAGTGGAAATCTTCTGAGCACCAGGAAGTAGACTGCTCAACAAACTGTTTACAGCAATTGTTGCCTGAAACTCTGTGGATTTCGAAAAAGTCGACATCAAGTATAAAATACTCTTAGAATAGTTCTTTAGAAAACAGTGGCTTCCAACTGGAAATGCATCATCTTACCTCATCTCACCGCTCACTAAGTAAATACTAAGAAATTTTTCAATATAACTTCGAACGTTGCAAAAGTTACCCTGTTGTAATACTTTGTTTTTCAATCTCAAAAATCTCAAAAATTATTTTCTAGAGACGATAATGAAGTGGCGAACTAAACAAAATATTGAGTATTGAAAGAATCATCTGAAAGATAAATTAACACGAACAATCGAATCAGGATTTGTCGAATAAGGAAAAAAGAAAAAAGAGACAATTGGTGAACAGACACGCACCGACATAACAGTGATAGGATCTGAGTGAAGTTTTTGGCAGAATTGAACTAAAGGAGGCACGTTAGGTTAAAATTTTAGACGCATTAACCTAAGGGAATCATATTTTTGAAGCGCTGATCGAAAAGAGAGCCGTGATTTCAGTGCGATATCGCTACTTTAAGTAAAAGTTTGAGAGGTCAATAAACCGTTGATACCACTTATATAGCATGAATACACTCTCTGCGATTCCAAATATCGTGGGTGTGAAAGAGGGACTTCCTGATCAACAGGGTTCGACGGAAGTCCATTCCGCTACTCATACTGATAACGACATGATTGCCTCAACAAAGGAGGAAGAAAAAAAGACGCCCATAATTCGCATACCTAAGCCTAATTCTACATCACAGTTGGACCAATTACTGTATCGCTATAGGGCTATATCCGGCAATTTTAAAGAAAACAAAGTGGAAATTAATGCAATTGAGCAGACCTTCTACGAGATTTCCAAAGATCAAGATGTTTACATTAAGCGTCTTGAGGAGCTGAGATCGGTGGGGCGTACTGATGCAACATATGACGAGAACCTTTTAAGTAGACAGCTCCTAGCTTTACAAATGTTGGAAAAAGATTTGGATTTGCCTGAAGGTTTGTTAATTGATGGTGAAGATAAGGAAAATATTATCGAGGTAGAACCAACAGCCAAACATGATTTGAAACCAATTGAAATACCTATGGATTTTGATAAGAAGACCGCCAATTTTGATCTGTCCGATAAATTCAATAATGCGTCAGCCACAGACCTGGGCCACTACCAGACAGAGACCATGATCTCCTCACGTATTGCAAAAAGAGTATGCGAATTGGAAAGATTGCCAGCAAATCTGGGTACCTACTCGTTGGAAGATTCCTTGGAATTCACCACTAAAGATGACATTCCTTCAAGAATTGACGAACTTAAGATAAAAGCATTAGTTGAATTGAAGAGCTTGAAGCTTCTCACGAAACAGAAATCTCTGAGACAGAAATTAATCACAAATGTTTTGAGTCAAGCTCATCATACGGTTCCTTTTTTGCGCGATTCACCTTTTACCATGGCCGCACAACGTTCTGTTCAAGTTCGAAGCAAGGTTATCGTTCCACAAACTGTGAGACTTGCGGAAGAGTTAGAGAGACAGCAATTATTGGAAAAGCGTAAGAAGGAGCGCAATTTACATTTAAAGAAGGTTACCAGAATAATAGATTATGTTCAGGATAAACAAACAAACAACTGGTCATACCGTGACCGTGCAATACAATTTGGTAAGTTAGGACAAATGACTCATAATCAAATTGAAAAAGAAGAACAAAAAAGGATGGAAAGAACTGCAAAACAACGTTTGGCAGCGCTTAAATCTAATGACGAGGAAGCATATCTGAAATTGTTAGATCAGACGAAGGACACAAGAATCACTCAATTGCTAAGACAGACAAATTCTTTTTTGGATTCTCTTGCGCAAGCTGTTAAGGTACAGCAAAATGAGGCCAAAATTCTGAGAGGAGAGGAGATCCCACCCATTACCGATGAAGAAAGGGAAAAGGTCGACTACTACGAAGTGGCTCATAAAGTCAAGGAAAAGGTGGATAAGCAACCTGGAATTTTAGTCGGTGGTACTTTGAAGGAATATCAAATACGGGGCTTGGAATGGATGGTTTCTTTGTATAACAATCACTTGAATGGTATTCTAGCAGATGAAATGGGGCTGGGTAAAACTATTCAGTCCATCTCTTTGATAACTTACCTAAGCGAAGTGAAGAAAGAACCAGGTCCATTTTTAGTTATTGTGCCTTTATCCACAATTACAAACTGGACTATAGAATTTGAGAAATGGGCTCCAAGTTTGAACACCATCATTTACAAAGGAACTCCAAACCAAAGACGTGCACTACAACATCAAGTTAGACTGGGTAATTTTGATGTCTTATTAACTACTTACGAATATATCATAAAGGATCGATCGGTATTGGCCAAACCCGATTGGGCCCATATGATCATAGATGAAGGTCATAGAATGAAAAACGCCCAATCCAAACTATCATATACCATTACACACTACTACCGTACCAGAAATAGATTAATCCTTACCGGTACACCTCTACAAAACAATTTGCCAGAGCTATGGGCTTTGTTAAATTTTGTTTTGCCAAAGATCTTCAACTCTGCGAAAACCTTCGAAGATTGGTTCAACACTCCATTTGCCAATACGGGTACTCAAGAAAAATTGGAACTGACTGAAGAAGAGACGTTACTGATCATTAGAAGACTACATAAGGTGCTAAGACCTTTCTTATTGCGTCGTCTGAAAAAGGAAGTCGAGAAAGATCTACCAGACAAAGTAGAGAAGGTCATCAAATGTAAACTATCAGGTCTACAGCACCAACTCTACGAACAAATGCTTAAACACAATGCCTTATTTGTGGGTGCAGGTACCGAAGGAGCAACGAAAGGTGGCATCAAAGGACTTAATAACAAGATTATGCAACTGAGGAAGATTTGTAATCATCCTTTTGTGTTCGATGAAGTTGAAAGCGTGATCAATCCTTCCCGAGGTAACAGTCCACTTCTTTATCGTGTAGCTGGTAAATTTGAATTATTGGATCGTGTTCTACCTAAATTTAAAGTAACTGGTCATCGTGTACTGATGTTTTTTCAAATGACTCAGGTTATGGACATTATGGAAGACTTTTTGAGATTGAGAGATTTAAAATATATGAGGCTTGATGGTTCCACTAAGACGGAAGATAGAACTGATATGTTGAAAGCATTCAATGCTCCTAACTCCGACTACTTTTGCTTTTTGCTGTCCACTAGAGCTGGTGGTTTAGGTTTGAATCTACAAACTGCCGACACAGTCATTATATTTGACACTGATTGGAATCCTCATCAGGATTTACAAGCGCAAGATAGAGCTCATAGAATTGGCCAGAAAAATGAGGTTAGAATTTTGAGGTTAATTACGACTGACTCAGTCGAAGAAGTGATCCTGGAAAGAGCAACACAGAAGCTGGACATCGACGGTAAAGTTATTCAAGCAGGTAAGTTCGATAATAAGTCAACTGCGGAAGAACAAGAAGCGTTCTTAAGAAGATTGATTGAAAGTGAAACCAGCAAAGATGAAGATGATAAAGCTGAATTGGAAGATGATGAGCTAAATGAAATTTTGGCTCGTAGTGAGGAAGAAAAAGAACTATTTGATAAAATGGATCAGGAAAGAGTAGAAAGCGAAATAATTGAAGCAAGGGAACTAGGCCTGCAAAAGCCGCTACCCAGATTGATAGAGGTTGATGAATTACCCGAGGTTTTCACGGAGGACATCACGGCCCATTTACAACCAGAGCCCGTTGCAGTCGGCAGAATTAGAGAGAGAAAGAAAGTTTACTACGATGATGGTCTAACTGAAGAACAATTTTTGCAGGCTGTCGAAGACGATAGTAGCACTTTGGAGGAAGCTATCCATAAAAGAAGGGAGGCTAGGGCTAAGCGACAAAAAACAAGGGTTCAAGAGGATGAAGATTTGGATACAATCGATAACACGCCTGAACCTTCTTACAAAGAACCTTCCAACGATATATCGGAAGGTTCAGCTCCTGCCGATGAGTCTTTGATGGAAGAAAAGGACAACTTGGCCCAAACTCCAGTGGCAAAGTCTAAAGTTAGAGCTAGAAGAAAGAGAACAAGTACCACTGCGGAGGAAGAGTGTGAGAAGCAAGACGATGTTTCTACGGAGGCAAGCGAACCCGAAAAGAAGAAACCCAAGCTAAAAATTAAAATAAAGTTGAAGAGCGAGCAAGCTACGCCTGCAGCGAATGAAATAGATAGTGTTCCAGTCAAGGAAGAAAATCTGAAACCTGCGAAAAGCAGAAAAGGCAAGAATAATGCAAAGGAGGGCCAAGACGAATTTGTTTCTAGGGTCATAAAATTGGTGGATACAATGCGTGAACAAATTGATGAAGCAGATGACCATGCAATAACTTCAATTTTCGAGAAGCTTCCTCTGAAGAAGGAGTACCCTGACTATTACGCAGTTATAAAAAACCCAATTGCCTTGGATACAATATTAAAGAAAAGTAGAAAAGGTGGTTACAAATCTTTTGAAGAAGTGAAAGATGACCTTCAAACAATGTATGATAATGCCCGGTTCTATAACGAAGAGGGATCATGGGTTTACAATGATGCCGACAAATTGAATGAGTTTACTAATGCTTGGTTCGAGCAGAATAGTTAGACCAAGAAGAACATCGGTAGCTCATATGTAATATGTAATATATAATGTGCTTAATACTTTTGGTGACTTGATGACCTTCATGTCGTCTGCTAAATGGATACCAGGAGCTGTCAAATAATCTGCTCACTTTTTCTACATCAATATTTCGTTAAATTGGAAGGAAATGGCTCCCAGCTCATTATGAGAGACGCGAGGACATAGATTGGGTTATGACTCAATAAGATATTTGTTTTCTGGAAAATTGCAAATAACCAGCACACGCTGATACCACTTATACTCCGGTCTCATTTTCTCAGTAATTACCTGCTTGAGCTTCGAAGCTTCGCAAGACAACCTCATAGGTAGAGCTGAGAATCTGGCGTACAATGTGTTGCCGGGAACCACATCTTCCTGAACTGAGCGCAATAGTGCTTTATCTCTTTTGCTATCGGTCACTTGTGTTTGATATAGTAGCTTACCTGTCCTCATTTCCATAGAAATCCCGCTTTGAAACCAAGACTACAGTTTCTCACGCTCTATTGATTATCGGTCAGAGAAAGGCCGCAGCGCTTCGGCGGCTACATTATATGTCGACCGCAGTCTTCCGAGAATAAATAAACCGTATATTACTTCTAATAAACCTTAATCCCAAAGTTCTGACAACAAGGATTTCTGTGACTGACAGTAGCTTTCCCGAAGGTAATGTTCGGCTTAGCGAAAAGATTTTGTACAGAATTCAGCGATATCTGTCTTTCCTTAGCCGAAACGTGACCACACGCACCTTTATTCCTCTCTGTGAAGCGTTGAGTTAGTGGAAAACTTCCCTTGTGACGAAGGATATACACAGGTGCTGGATGGAAATCACGGCGCTCACGGAAGGAATTTCATAAAATCCTCCCGATTAGTGGAAAGAAAGCCTCAATTGTCGAAGACGTTGGCCAAAGGATTACTGCTTGATAAACTACTATTTCGTTTGCCTCGGTACGCGGTACGCTAGCTCAATTATCGAGATGAGAATACCTGAGGAAAGGGGTAAAGCCACCTGAAGGCACCGGCTAAAATTCGGAGGTTGAATTGCTCATCTTGGAAACGCAAAACTAGTCCGCTCTGCCTCTGTAAAAACCACCAGAATATCTCACAGCACTATGGCAGCTGGAGCATGACGTTGGGTCGGGTAAAAGATATACGTGTTACCAAAGTGAACGAGCACTTGAAGACCAAGACCCTTCGACAGCGCATACATCAAACAAGATCTAAGGTGTGCCAACACTTATTACTGTTGAATTGCCTGCCTACGTTTGGTTTGTAGTCAAGTGCGACAAACTATCACACTTGAGCTGCGAGCCGATCACCCGGGGGAAGTGGAGGGCCTTCCAGCTACCCAATCCCCAAGTATGCCGCAATCAGCTCCAGTTCGCGCTGGATCAGCCGTTTGGACTAAGTATATCTTCCGACGCCAAGAGGTCACCCGGAACCAGGGCACGTCCATTTCTCAATCGTCAAGGACGCAAAATGAAAATATGAAAAAATTTTCATCTGCATATATAAACGAAAAGTAAATTGGGAGTCAACTTCGAAAATTTAGAATTTACCTCTGGTTTTGTCCTATACCTGATCAAAATCAAACATTTGAAAACAACCAATAATGAAGTACATTCAAACTGAGCAATTCATTGAAATCCCAGAGGGTGTTACTGTTAACATCAAGTCCAGAGTTGCTAAAGTTACTGGTCCAAGAGGTGTTTTGGTCAAGAACTTGAAGCACATTGATGTCACTTTCAC